>CM075615.1:884609-1097261 GCA_037962945.1 Sarcoramphus papa | reverse complement strand
CACCCGCGCACACCCGTATGCACACCCAGACGCACCCGGACACACTCACATACACCCGCGCACACCCGTATGCACACCCAGACGTACACCAGGGCACACACGTGCACACCCGGAAACACCCGGACACACTCACATACACCCGCCCGCACTCGTATGCACACCCAGGTGCACACCCGGACATGCTCACGCAGACCCGGACGCCCCTGCACACACTTGTTTGCACACCCAGGCACACCGTAGGACACACTCATGCGCACCTGGACACACTCGCGTACAGCCAGACACACCTGCCACGCCCACACTGACACACACCCGGACACACACCAGGGACACTCGTGCACACTTGCCCACACCCAGACACCCCAGGGCACACCCGTATGCACCCCCAGACACACACCAGGGCACACTCACGCACACCCACCCTCACCCGGACACACCAGGGCACCCCCAGACACACTCACACACACCTAGACACCCAGCAGGGACACTCATGCACACTCGCCCACACCCAGACACCCCAGGGCACACCCGTATGCACCCCCAGACGCACACCAGGGCACACTCACACACACCCGGACACACCTGGACACCCCCCCACACACTCACCCACACCCGGACACACACCAGGGCACACTCACGCACACCCACCTGCACCCGGACACCCTCGGACACCCCTGCAGACACCCGTATGCACCCCCAGACGCACACCAGGGCACACTCACGCACACCCACCCACACCCGGACACCCCTGCGCACACCCGTATGCACCCCCAGACGCACACCCTCGCACACCCACACGCGTCGTCCCCCCGTGTCCCAACCCTGCACCCCCGGTGACGCTGGTGGTGTCACTGGGTGTCCCCGTGCCCCCGGTGACGGTGCCAGGGCTGCGGGTGCCTGTGAGCACCCATGGGTGCTGGGGGGTGCTGGGGTTGCGGGAGGAGCTGGCGGGACGTGGTGCAAGGGGGGGGTGGGTGCTGGGGGTGCAGAGTGGGTGCAGTGGGGTGGAGAGGGGGTGCGGTGTGGGTGCCCCAGGGTGCAGCGTGGGTGCAAGGGGGTGCAGCGTGGGTGCAGTGCAGGTGCCTGGGGTGCAACGTGGGTGCAGCGTGGGGTGCCTGGGGTGCAGTGTGGGTGCCTGGGGTGCAACGTGGGTGCTGCATTGGCAGGGGTGCAGCGTGGGTGCAGTGCAGGTGCCTGGGGTGCAACGTGGGTGCAGCGTGGGGTGCACGGGGTGCAGTGTGGGTGCCTGGGGTGCAACGTGGGTGCTGCATTGGCAGGGGTGCAGCGTGGGTGCAAGGGGGTGCAGCGTGGGTGCAGTGCAGGTGCCTGGGGTGCAACGTGGGTGCAGCGTGGGGTGCACGGGGTGCAGTGTGGGTGCCTGGGGTGCAGCGTGGGTGCAGCGTGGGGTGCCTGGGGTGCAGTGTGGGTGCCTGGGGTGCAACGTGGGTGCTGCATTGGCAGGGGGTGCAGCGTGGGTGCAAGGGGGTGCAGCGTGGGTGCAGTGCAGGTGCCTGGGGTGCAGCGTGGGTGCAGCGTGGGGTGCCTGGGGTGCAGTGTGGGTGCCTGGGGTGCAACGTGGGTGCTGCATTGGCAGGGGGTGCAGCGTGGGTGCAAGGGGGTGCAGCGTGGGTGCAGTGCAGGTGCCTGGGGTGCAGCGTGGGTGCAGCGTGGGGTGCCTGGGGTGCAGTGTGGGTGCCTGGGGTGCAACGTGGGTGCTGCATTGGCAGGGGGTGCAGCGTGGGTGCAAGGGGGTGCAGCGTGGGTGCAGTGCAGGTGCCTGGGGTGCAACGTGGGTGCAGCGTGGGGTGCCTGGGGTGCAGTGTGGGTGCCTGGGGTGCAACGTGGGTGCTGCATTGGCAGGGGGTGCAGCGTGGGTGCAAGGGGGTGCAGCGTGGGTGCAGTGCAGGTGCCTGGGGTGCAACGTGGGTGCAGCGTGGGGTGCCTGGGGTGCAGTGTGGGTGCCTGGGGTGCAGCGTGGGTGCTGCGCTTGCAGGGGGTGCAGCGTGGGTGCAAGGGGGTGCAGCGTGGGTGCAGTGCAGGTGCCTGGGGTGCAGCGTGGGTGCAGCGTGGGGTGCCTGGGGTGCAGTGTGGGTGCCTGGGGTGCAGCGTGGGTGCTGCATTGGCAGGGGGTGCAGCGTGGGTGCAAGGGGGTGCAGCGTGGGTGCAGTGCAGGTGCCTGGGGTGCAACGTGGGTGCAGCGTGGGGTGCATGGGGTGCAGTGTGGGTGCCTGGGGTGCAGCGTGGGTGCTGCGCTTGCAGGGGGTGCAGCGTGGGTGCAAGGGGGTGCAGCGTGGGTGCAGTGCAGGTGCCTGGGGTGCAGCGTGGGTGCAGCGTGGGGTGCACGGGGTGCAGTGTGGGTGCCTGGGGTGCAGCGTGGGTGCTGCGCTTGCAGGGGGTGCAGCGTGGGTGCAAGGGGGTGCAGCGTGGGTGCAGTGCAGGTGCCTGGGGTGCAACGTGGGTGCAGCGTGGGGTGCACGGGGTGCAGTGTGGGTGCCTGGGGTGCAGCGTGGGTGCTGCGCTTGCAGGGGGTGCAGCGTGGGTGCAAGGGGGTGCAGCGTGGGTGCAGTGCGGGTGCCTGGGGTGCAACGCGGGTGCGGCGTGGGGCGCAGGGGGTGCGGCGTGGGGCGCAGCGAGGGCGCTGTGGGCGCAGGGCGGGCGCAGCGGGCGCGCTGGGGTTACAGCGCGGGTGCAGCGTGGGTGGGTGCAGCGGGGGGACGCCCGCGAGCACCCACGGTGCTGGCGGGCGCCGGCAGGTCGACGCCGGAGCTGCGGAAGGAGCGGTCGCGGGACGCGGCGCGGTGCCGGCGCAGCCGGGAGACGGAGGTCTTCTACCAGCTGGCGCACACCCTGCCCTTCGCCCGCGGCGTCAGCGCCCACCTCGACAAGGCCTCCATCATGCGCCTCACCATCAGCTACCTGCGCGTCCACCGCCTCCTCGCCGCCGGTGAGCCCCGCCCGGGGTCCCGTGGGACCTCCTGGGACCCCCCCCCAGGCACCCAGGGGACCTCCTAGGGCCCCCGGGGAACCATGGGACCTCCTGGGGCCTCCTGGGACCCCCGGCCACCCATGGGACCTCTTCAGATCTCCTGGGACCCCCAGGCACCCATGGGAGCTCCTGGGGCCCCCAGGGAACCATGGGACCTCCTAGGGCCTCCTAGGGCCTCCTGGGACACCCGGGCACCCATGGGACCTCCTGGGACCCCTAGGCACCCATGGGACCTCCTGGGGCCCCCGGGGAACCATGGGACCTCCTAGGGCCTCCTGGGACCTCTGGGCACCCATGGGACCTCTTCAGATCTCCCGGGACACCCAGGCACCCATGGGACCTCCTGGGGCCCCCGGGGAACCATGGGACCTCCTAGGGCCTCCTGGGACCTCTGGGCACCCATGGGACCTCTTCAGATCTCCCGGGACACCCAGGCACCCATGGGACCTCCTGGGGCCTCCAGGCACCCGTGGGACCTCTTCAGATCTCCTGGGACCCCCAGGCACCCATGGGACCTCCTAGGGCCTCCTGGGACACCCAGGCATCCATGGGACCTCCTGGGACCCCCAAACACCCAGGGGACCTCCTGGGGCCTCCAGGGACCCCCAGGCACCCATGGGTCCTCTTCAGATCTCCTGGGACCCCCAGGCACCCATGGGACCTCCTGGGGACTCCGGGGAACCATGGGACCTCCTGGGGCCTCCTGGGACCCCCGGGCACCCGTGGGACCTCCTGGGACCCCCAGGCACCCAGTGGACCTCATGGGGCCCCCGGGGAACCATGGGACCTCCTGGGACCCCCAAACACCCAGGGGACCTCCTGGGGCCTCCTGGGACCCCCAGGCACCCGTGGGACCTCCTGGGCCCTCCAGGGACCTCCAGAGACTCATGGGACCTCCTGGGGCCTCCTGAGATCCCCAAGTACCCATGGGACCTCCTGGAACCCCCGGGCACCCATGGGACCTCTACACACCTCTGGGGACCCCTAGGCACCCATGGGACCTCCTGGGACTCCCAGGGAACCATGGGACCTCTTAGGATCTCTTGGGACCCCCAAACACCCAGGGGACCTCCTGGGACCCCTGGGCACCCATGGGACCTCCTGGGACCCCTAAACACCCATGGGACTTCCTGGGACCCATAGGCCCCTCCAAGCACCCAGGGGATCCCCTGAGCACCCTCAGCACCCATAGGACCCCCCAAACACCCCAGACCCCCTGGGCTCCCCCAGTGTTCCCCCTCCAATCACCCCAGCCCCCTCAGCACCCTGGGGACCCCCAAGCACCCATAGGCCCCGCAAGCACCCCACACCCCCTGAGGACCCCCTGAGCTCCCCCACCCCCCTTCCCCCCCAAGCACCCCAACCCCCCCTCAGCACCCTGAGGACCCCCTCAGCCCCCCCAGCTCCCTCCCCAAGCACCCACAGACCCCCCACGCACCCCAGCCCCCCCCCTCCTGCCTCCAGCACCCTGGGGACCCCCTCAGCCCCCCCAGCTCCCTCCCTAAGCACCCCCAGACCCCTCCAAGCACCCCAGCACCCTGGGGACCCCCTGAGCACCCATAGGCCCCGCAAGCACCCTGGACCCCCTGAGCTCCCCCACCCCCCTTCCCCCCCAAGCACCCCAACCCCCCCTCAGCACCCTGAGGACCCCCTCAGCCCCCCCAGCTCCCTCCCCAAGCACCCACAGACCCCCCCACGCACCCCAGCCCCCCCCCTCCTGCCTCCAGCACCCTGGGGACCCCCTCAGCCCCCCCAGCTCCCTCCCTAAGCACCCCCAGACCCCTCCAAGCACCCCAGCACCCTGGGGACCCCCTGAGCACCCACAGGCCCCGCAAGCACCCCGGACCCCCTGAGCTCCCCCACTCCCCTTCCCCCCCAAGCACCCCAACCCCCCCTCAGCACCCTGGGGACCCCCTCAGCCCCCCCAGCTCCCTCCCCAAGCACCCACAGACCCCCCCACGCACCCCAGCCCCCCCCCTCCTGCCTCCAGCACCCTGGGGACCCCCTCAGCCCCCCCCAGCTCCCTCCCTAAGCACCCCCAGACCCCCCCAAGCACCCCAGCACCCTGGGGACCCCCTGAGCACCCATAGGCCCTGCAAGCACCCCGGACCCCCTGAGCTCCCCCACCCCCCTTCCCCCCCAAGCACCCCAGCCCCTCCCTCAGCACCCTAGGGACCCCCAGAGCACCCATAGGCCCCTTTAAGTACCCTGGGGACCCTCTGAGCTTCCCCAACCTCCTCCCCCTGAGCACCCCCAGCACCCCAGCTCCCCCCCAGCACCCAGAGGTGCCCCCCCCCCCCCGGCTGGGTGACGCACCCATCCCCTAGGCGCCTGGGCGGCGGCGGCGGAGGAGGTGGATGGGTGCTACCTGAAGGCGCTGAGCGGCTTCGTGATGGTGCTGAGCGAGGCGGGGGACATGATCTTCCTCTCCGAGAACGTCAACCGGCTCCTGGGGCTCAGCCAGGTTTGGGGGGGCGGCGAGGGGGCACCCCACAACTCCGCCTGCGAGGGGTCCCGGGGCACCCATGGGTGGGGGTCAGGGTGGGGGCGAACAGGTAGTTGCTTGGGTAAGGCATGCCAGGGTGCTCATGCGAGGGTGCTCGTGCGAGGGTGCTCGTGTGAGGGTGCTTGTGTGAGGCCCCGTGCGAGGGTGCTCGTGTGAGGGTGCTCATGTCAGGGTGCTTGTGCGAGGGTGCTCATGCGAGGGTGCTCACGTGAGGGTGCTCGTGTGAGGGTGTTTGTGTGAGGCCCCGTGCGAGGGTGCTTGTGTGAGGGTGCTCGTGCGAGGGTGCTCGTGTGAGGAGGTTTGTGTGAGGCCCCGTGCGAGGGTGCTCGTGCGAGGGTGCTCGTGTGAGGGTGCTCGTGTGAGGGTGCTCGTGCGAGGGTGCTCGTGTGAGGGTGTTTGTGTGAGGGTGTTTGTGTGAGGTCCCGTGCGAGGGTGCTCGTGCGAGGGTGCTCGTGCAAGTGTGTTTGCGTGAGGGTGTTTGTGCGAGGGTGCTTGTGTGAGGTCCCGTGCGAGGGTGCTCGTGTGAGGGTGCTCGTGCAAGTGTGTTTGCGTGAGGGTGTTTGTGCGAGGGTGCTTGTGTGAGGTCCCGTGCGAGGGTGCTCGTGTGAGGGTGCTCGTGCAAGTGTGTTTGCATGAGGGTGTTTGTGCGAGGGTGCTTGTGTGAGGCCCCGTGTGAGGGTGCTCGTGTGAGGGTGCTCGTGTGAGGGTGCTCGTGTGAGGGTGTTTGTGTGAGGCCCCGTGCAAGGGTGCTCGTGTGAGGGTGCTCGTGTGAGGGTGTTTGTGCAAGGGTGCTCGTGTGAGGGTGCTCGTGTGAGGGTGTTTGTGTGAGGCCCCATGTGAGGGTGCTCGTGTGAGGGTGCTCGTGTGAGGCCCTGTGCAAGGGTGCTCATGTGAGGGTGCCCGTGTGAGGGTGCTCGTGTGAAGGTGCTCGTGTGAGGGTGTTTGTGTGAGGCCCCGTGCAAGGGTGCTCGTGTGAGGGTGCTCGTGCGAGGGTGCTCGTGTGAGGAGGTTTGTGTGAGGCCCCGTGCGAGGGTGCTCGTGCGAGGGTGCTCATGTGAGGGTGCTCGTGTGAGGGTGTTTGTGTGAGGGTGCTCATGTGAGGGTGCTCGTGCGAGGGTGCTCGTGCGAGGGTGCTCGTGTGAGGGTGTTTGTGTGAGGGTGTTTGTGTGAGGCCCCGTGCGAGGGTGCTCGTGTGAGGGTGCTCGTGTGAGGGTGTTTGTGTGAGGTCCCGTGCGAGGGTGCTCGTGCGAGGGTGCTCGTGCAAGTGTGTTTGCGTGAGGGTGTTTGTGCGAGGGTGCTTGTGTGAGGTCCCGTGCGAGGGTGCTCGTGTGAGGGTGCTCGTGCAAGTGTGTTTGCGTGAGGGTGTTTGTGCGAGGGTGCTTGTGTGAGGTCCCGTGCGAGGGTGCTCGTGTGAGGGTGCTCGTGTGAGGGTGCTCGTGTGAGGGTGTTTGTGTGAGGCCCCGTGCAAGGGTGCTTGTGTGAGGGTGCTCGTGTGAGGGTGTTTGTGTGAGGCCCCATGTGAGGGTGCTCGTGTGAGGGTGCTCGTGTGAGGCCCTGTGCAAGGGTGCTCATGTGAGGGTGCCCGTGTGAGGGTGCTCGTGTGAGGGTGCTCGTGTGAGGGTGTTTGTGTGAGGCGCCATGTGAGGGTGCTCGTGTGAGGGTGCTCGTGTGAGGGTGTTTGTGTGAGGCCCCATGTGAGGGTGCTCGTGTGAGGGTGCTCGTGTGAGGGTGTTTGTGTGAGGCCCTGTGCAAGGGCGCTCATGCCAGGGTGCTCATGCAAGGGCGTTCGTGCAAGGGTGCTTGTGTGAGTCCCCATGCAAGGGTGCTCGTGGAAGGGTGCTCATGCGAGGGTGCTTGAGTGAGGGTGCTCGTGTGAGGGTGTTTGTGTGAGGCCCCGTGCGAGGGTGCTCGTGTGAGGGTGCTTGTGTGAGGGTGTTTGTGTGAGGCCCCATGCAAGGGCGCTCATGCCAGGGTGCTCGTGCAAGGGTGTTTGTGCGAGGGTGCTTGTGCGAGGCCCCATGCGAGGGTGCTCATGCGAGGGTGTTCATTCAAGGGTGCTTGTGCAAAGGGGCTTGTGTGAGGGTGCTCGTGCAAGGGTGCTTGTACAAGTGTGCTTGTGTGAGGCCCCATGGGAGGGTGCTCATGCAAGGGTGCTTGTATGAGGGTGCTTGTGTGAGGCTGTTTGCGTGAGGCCCCATGCAAGGGTGCTCGTGCGAGGGTGCTCGTGAAAGGGTGTTTGTGCAAGGGTGCTCGTGCGAGGGTGCTCGTGCGAGGCGTGCCCCCCCCCCCCCCCCCCCCCAAGCTGGAGCTGATCGGCCACAGCGTCTTCGACTTCGTGCACCCCTGTGACCACGAGGAGCTGCAGGACGTGCTCAGCCCCCGGCAGGGTGAGACCCCCGGGACCCCCAGCACCCCTGGGACCCCCTCAAACACTCCTGCCCCCCCCCCAGCACCCCTGGGACCCCCCCAAACACCTCTGGGACCCCTCCAGTGCCCCCCCAGCACCCCTGGGACCCCCCCAAACACCCTTGGGTCCCCCCTCAGCACCCTCCAACCGCCCTCAGCACCCTTGGGACCCCCCCAAACACCTCTGGAACCCCTCTAGTGCCCTCCCAGCACCCCTGGGACCCCCCCAAACACCCTTGGGTCCCCCCTCAGCACCCTCCAACCGCCCTCAGCACCCTTGGGACCCCCCCAGACACCCCTGGGACCCATCCAGTGCCCCCCCAGCACCCCTGGGACCCCCCCAAACACCCTTGGGTCCCCCCTCAGCACCCTCCAACCGCCCTCAGCACCCTTGGGACCCCCCCAGACACCTCTGGAACCCCTCTAGTGCCCTCCCAGCACCCCTGGGACCCCCCCAAACACCCTTGGGTCCCCCCTCAGCACCCTCCAACCACCCTCAGCACCCTTGGGACCCCCCCAGACACCTCTGGAACCCCTCTAGTGCCCTCCCAGCACCCCTGGGACCCCCCCAAACACCCTTGGGTCCCCCCTCAGCACCCTCCAACCACCCTCAGCACCCTTGGGACCCCCCCAAACACCCCTGGGACCCCTCCAGTGCCCCCCCAGCACCCCTGGGACCCCCCCAAACACCCTTGGGTCCCCCCTCAGCACCCTCCAACCACCCTCAGCACCCTTGGGACCCCCCCAAACACCTCTGGAACCCCTCCAGTGCCCCCCCAGCACCCCTGGGACCCCCCCAAACACCCTTGGGTCCCCCCTCAGCACCCTCCAACCACCCTCAGCACCCTTGGGACCCCCCGAAACACCCCTGGGACCCCTCCAGTGCCCCCCCAGCACCCCTGGGACCCCCCCAAACACCCTTGGGTCCCCCCTCAGCACCCTCCAACCACCCTCAGCACCCTTGGGACCCCCCAAACACCCCTGGGACCCCTCCAGTGCCCCCCCAGCACCCCTGGGACCCCCCCAAACACTCTTGGGTCCCCCCTCAGCACCCTCCAACCACCCTCAGCACCCTTGGGACCCCCCAAACACCCCTGGGACCCCTCCAGTGCCCCCCCAGCACCCCTGGGACCCCCCCAAACACTCTTGGGTCCCCCCTCAGCACCCTCCAACCACCCTCAGCACCCTTGGGACCCCCCCAAACACCCCTGGGACCCCTCCAGTGCCCCCCCAGCACCCCTGGGACCCCCCCAAACACCCTTGGGTCCCCCCTCAGCACCCTCCAACCACCCTCAGCACCCTTGGGACCCCCCCAAACACCCCTGGGACCCCTCCAGTGCCCCCCCAGCACCCCTGGGACCCCCCAAACACCCTTGGGTCCCCCCTCAGCACCCTCCAACCACCCTCAGCACCCTTGGGACCCCCCCAAACACCCCTGGGACCCCTCCAGTGCCCCCCCAGCACCCCTGGGACCCCCCAAACACCCTTGGGTCCCCCCTCAGCACCCTCCAACCACCCTCAGCACCCTTGGGACCCCCCCAGACACCTCTGGAACCCCTCTAGTGCCCTCCCAGCACCCCTGGGACCCCCCCAAACACCCTTGGGTCCCCCCTCAGCACCCTCCAACCACCCTCAGCACCCTTGGGACCCCCCCAGACACCTCTGGAACCCCTCTAGTGCCCTCCCAGCACCCCTGGGACCCCCCCAAACACCCTTGGGTCCCCCCTCAGCACCCTCCAACCACCCTCAGCACCCTTGGGACCCCCCAAACACCCCTGGGACCCCTCCAGTGCCCCCCCAGCACCCCTGGGACCCCCCAAACACTCTTGGGTCCCCCCTCAGCACCCTCCAACCACCCTCAGCACCCTTGGGACCCCCCCAAACACCTCTGGAACCCCTCTAGTGCCCTCCCAGCACCCCTGGGACCCCCCCAAACACCCTTGGGTCCCCCCTCAGCACCCTCCAACCGCCCTCAGCACCCCTGGGACCCCCCCAAACACCCCTGGGACCCCTCCAGTGCCCCCCCAGCACCCCTGGGACCCCCCCAAACACCCTTGGGTCCCCCCTCAGCACCCTCCAACCACCCTCAGCACCCTTGGGACCCCCCCAAACACCCTTGGGTCCCCCCTCAGCACCCTCCAACCACCCTCAGCACCGCTGGGACCCCCCCAAACACCCCTGGGACCCCTCCAGTGCCCCCGCAGCACCCCTGGGACCCCCCCAAACACTGCTGCGACCCCCCTCAGCAACCCTGGCCCCCCCCCCCCGCCCCCCCAAACACCTCTGGGCCCCCTCCCAGCAGCCCTGGGCCTCCCCTAGGACCTCCCCGACCCCCCTCCCACCCCTGGATCCCCCAGCCCCCCCCCCCCCAGCCCCCCCTGACCCCGGCCCCCCCCCCCACCCCCCCCCCAGCGGTGCCGCGGCGGCGGGGGGAGCGCTCGGGGCGCAGCTTCTCCCTGCGGATGAAGAGCACCCTGACGGGGCGCGGGCGCTGCCTCAACCTCAAAGCGGCCTCCTGGAAGGTGGGGGGACAGGGGGGGACGTGGGGGGACAGGGGGGATGTGTGGGGACACGGGGGGACATGGGGGATGTGGGGACACGGGGGGACAGGGACATGAGGGGACATGAAAGGGGGGGACATGGGGGGACACGGGGGGACATGGGGACACAGGGGGACATGAGGGACATGAAAGGGGGGACATGGGGACACGTGGGGACACAGGGGGACATGAGGGACATGAAAGGGGGGACATGGGGGGACACAGGGGGACATGGGGACACAGGGGGACATGAGAGACATGAGAGACATGAAAGGGGGGGACACGGGGGGACATGGGGGATGTGGGGACATGGGGACACAGAGACATGAGGGGACATGAAAGGGGAGGACATGGGGGGACACGGGGGGACATGGGGACACAGGGACATGGGGGGACATGGGGACACAGGGGGACATGAGTGGACATGGGACACGGGGGGACATGGGGACACAGGGGGACATGAGGGACATGAAAGGGGGGACATGGGGACACGGGGGGACATGAGGGGACATGAAAGGGGGGACATGGGGACATGAGGGGACATGGGGACACGGGGACATGAGGGGACATGAAACGGGGACATGGGGGGACACGGGGGGACATGGGGACATGGGGGGACATGAAAGGGGGGACATGGGATATGGGGACATGGGGACATGGGGAACATGAAAGGGGGGGACATGGGGACACAGGGGGACATGAGGGACATGAAAGGGGAGGACATGGGGGGACACGGGGATATGGGGACATGGGGGATGCAGGGGGGAATAGAGGGATGTGGGGACACGTGGAGACACGTGGGGACATGGAGGGACACGGGGACAAGGAGACTTGGGGGGACATAGGGGAGTAGGGGGGACTTGAGGGGGACAGGAGGACATGGGGAGAAGGAGACTTGGGGGGGCAGGGAGGACATGGGGGTGACAGGGGGACATTGGGGCACGGGGGGGCAGGGGGGACATGGGGGGTGGGGGGGTAAGAGGGGAGGACGTGGGGGACATGGCGGGGGGGGGCAGAGGGGGGACAGGGCAATGGCGGGGACAGCATGACAGGGGGAGTGATGGGGGGGTGGGGGGGGGGTCCGTAGGGATTCCGGGGGGGCCCCCTGGCACTCCCCCCCCCCCCCAGGTGCTGCACTGCGCGGGGCACATGCGGTCGTACGCGGGGGCCGGGGGGGGCGACCCCCCCCTGCGGTGCCTGGTGCTGATCTGCGAGGCCATCCCCCACCCGGGGGCCATCGAGACCCCCCTGGGCTCCGGCACCGTCCTCAGCCGCCACTCCATGGACATGAAGTTCACCTACTGCGATGACAGGTGGGGGTGACACCCCCCCCCCCCCCCCAAAACCCACCCCCTTCACCCCCCCACCCTCTGGACCCCAAAACCAAGCCACCCACTCCCCCAGCACCCCAACTCCCCTCGATCCCTGGCACCCCAAACCATCCCACCATTCAGACCCTTGTCTCCCTCCCCCCCAGCACCCCAACTTTCCCCCCCAGACACCCAGACCACCAGCACCCTGAATGCCCCCCAAGACCCCCCCCCAACCTCCCGACCCCACCCCCCCCCGACCCCAGCACCCCAAACCCAAGCCACCCACTCCCCCAGCACCCCAACTCCCCTCGATCCCTGGCACCCCAAACCATCCCACCGTCCCAGACCCTTGTTCCCCCCCCCCCCCCCCCAGCACCCCAACTCCCCCCCCAGACACCCAGACCCCCAGCACCCCAAACCCTCCCCCATCCCCTAGACCCCAGCACCCCAAAACCAAGCCACCCACTCCCCCAGCACCCCAACTCCCCGCAATCCCTGGCACCCCAAACCCTCCCACCGTCCCAGACCCTTATTTCCCCCCCACCCCACCCCAGCACCCCAACTTCCCCTCCAGACACCCAGACCACCAGCACCCTGAATGCCCCCCCAGACCCCCAGCACCCCAAACCCTCCCCCCTCCCCTGGACCCCAGCACCCCAAAACCCACTCGCCCCCCCCAGACTCCTGCACGCCCCCCAGCACCCTGAACGTGCCCCCAGACCCCTGGCACCCCTAAACCCTCCCACCCCCCTGGACCCCTGCCCCCCCCCCCCAGCACCCCAGCCTATCCCTCCAGACGCCTGCACCCCCAGCACCCTGAACCCCCCCAGACCCCCAGCACCCCAAACCCTGAACCCCTCAGCACCCCAAAACCCACCCACCCCCCTGGACCTCTGCCTCTCCCAGCACCCCAAACCCCCTGCAAGACACCCAGACCCCCAGCACCCTGACCCCCCCTCCCAGTTCCCGGCACCCCAAAACCCCCTGGACCCCCAGCACCCTACCCCCCCCAGACCCCCACCCCTCAGCACCCTGAACCCCCAGGACCTCCACCCCAACAGCACCCCAACCCCCCCAGACCCCCAGCACCCCAAACCCTTTAGACCTTTTCCCCCCCAGGACCCCCCAGCACCCTCAAGGGCCCCCCCAGGACCCCATAGAGCCCCCCAGGACCCTCTTGACCCCCCTCGACCCCATCAGCGCCCCCCAGCACCCCTTAGGGGCACCCCAGGACACCCCAGAGGACCCCCAGCACCCTATAGGCCTCCCCAGACCCACCCCAGCACCCCCAAGAGCCCCCCCAGGACCTCCTAGGGGCCCCCCAGGACCCTCTTGGGGCCCCCCTCGACCCCATAAATGCCCCCCAAGCCCCCTTAGGGGCACCCCAGGACACTATAGGGGACTGCCAGCACCCCCAGACTCCCCGAGGCCCCCCAAGAGCCCCCCCCCTCGCCCCAGACCCTCTTGGGGTCCCCCTCGACCCCATCAGCACCCCCCAGCACCCTTTAGGGGCACCCTAGGACACCCCAGAGGACCCCCAGCACCCTATAGCCTCCCCAGACCCACCCGAGCACCCTCAAGAGCCCCCCCAGGACCCTCTTGGGGCCCCCCTCGACCCCATAAGTGCCCCCCAAGCCCCCTTAGGGGCACCCCAGGACACTATAGGGGACCGCCAGCACCCCCAGACTCCCCAAGGTCCCCCAAGAGCTCCCCCCCCCTCGCCCCAGACCCTCTTGGGGTCCCCCTCGACCCCATCAGCGCCCCCCAGGACCCCTTAGGGGCACCCCAGGACACCATAGGGGACCCCGAGGGGCTCCCCCCCGGGACAGGGAGGAGGGGGGGCCCCTCGGCGGGCCCCGGGGAGCCCCTCGGCTGAGTTGGGGTGCGCAGGATCGGGGAGGTGGCGGGGTACGCCCCCGAGGAGCTGCTCGGCTGCTCCCTCTACGAGTACGTCCACGCCCTCGACTCCGACACCCTCAGCAGGAGCGTGCACACCCGTGAGTGCCCCCCAATATCCCCCCCCGGCACCCCAATATCCACCTGGGAACCCCGACATCCTCCTGGGAACCCCAGCATCCCCCCCTTGCGCCCCAGTATCACGCTGGGAACCCCAACAGCACCTGGGAACGCCAACATCCTTCTGGGAACCGCAGCATCCTCCCTGCACCCCAATATCACCCTGGGAACCCCAATAATGCCCTGGGAACCCCAACATCCTCGTGGGAACCCCAGCATCCTCCCTGCACCCCAAGAGAACCCCTGCACCCCAATATCACTCTGGGAACCCCAGTAACCCCCTGGGAACCCCAGCATCCTCCTGGGAACCCCAGCATTCCCCAACAGCACCCCTGCACCCCAATATCACCCTGGGAACCCCAATAACCCCCTGGGAACCCCAACATCCTCCTGGGAACCCCAGCATTCCCCCCTTGCACCCCAGTATCACGCTGGGAACCCCCAATAATTGCTCTGGGAACCCCAACAGCACCTGGGAACCCCAGCAACCCCCCCTGCACCCCAACAGCACCCCTGCACCCCAATATCACCCTGGGAACCCCAATAACCCCCTGGGAACCCCAACATCCTCCTGGGAAGCCCAGCATCCCCTCTGGGCACCCCAGTATCCCATCTGGGCACCCCTGGGGCACCCCAACATCCCCCTGTGGCACACCTGGGCACCCCAATATCCCCCTCTGGCACCCC
This sequence comes from Sarcoramphus papa, assembly GCA_037962945.1. Taxonomy (NCBI): domain Eukaryota; kingdom Metazoa; phylum Chordata; class Aves; order Accipitriformes; family Cathartidae; genus Sarcoramphus; species Sarcoramphus papa. Next base: position 1,082,807 of record CM075615.1, on the reverse strand, counting down.
AGCATCCTCCCTGGCACCCCTGAACACCCTAATATCCCCCTGGGGCACCCCTGGGTACCCCGACATCCCCTCTGGGCACTCCTGGGGCACCCCAACATCCCCTTGGGGCACCCATGGGTCACCTCAACATCTCCCCGGGCACCCCAATATCCCTGGCACCCCTGAACACCCTAATATCCCCCGGGGCACCCCTGGGTACCCCGACATCCCCTCTGGACACCCCTGGGGCACCCCTGGGCACCCCAACATCCCCCTCTGGCACCCCAACATCCTCCCTGGCACCCCTCAACACCCTAATATCCCCCTGGGGCACCCCTGGGTACCCCGACATCCCCTCTGGGCACCCCTGGGACACCCCAACATCCCTTCTGGGCACCTCAGTATCCCCTCTGGGCACCCCTGGGGCACCCCAACATCCCCCTGGGGCACCCATGGGTCACCTCAACATCTCCCCGGGCACCCCAACATCCTCCCTGGCACCCCTGAACACCCCAATATCCCCCTGGGGCACCCCTGGGTACCCCGACATCCCCTCTGGGCACCCCTGAACACCCCAACATCCCCCTGGGGCACCCCTGGGTACCCCGACATCCCCTCTGGGCACCCCTGGGACACCCCAACATCCCCCTGGGGCACACCTGGGCATCCTTGCCATCCCCTCCGGACACCCCAACATCACTCCCTGCCGCTTGCCGGGTACCCCGACCCTTCCCCGGGTGACCCGTGGGGTGGGGACCCCCGCAGTGCTGAGCAAGGGACAGGCGGTGACGAGCCAGTACCGGTTCCTGGCCAAGCGCGGGGGGTTCCTGTGGGCGCAGACCCAGGCCACCGTCATCGCCAACAGCCGCAGCGCCCAGCCCGAGGGCATCGTCTGCCTCCACTTCGTCCTCAGGTAGGGGGGGGACACGGGGGGACACGGGGGGGGGACACGGGGGGCATGGGGGGGGGACACACGGAGGAGGGGACACAGGGAGACGGGCCCTCTGCGCAGCGTTGGGTGCCTATGGGGAGTTGGTGCTGCATGAGTGGTGATTTGGGGGGGTGGGGGGGGAAGCACCCCAAATTTCAGACCCCATGCGCAGTGCCTAGGGGGGGGACAGCACCCCGAATCTCAGCCCCCATGCCCAGTGGGGGTGTGCACCCCATAAATGGTGCTTGGGGGGGGGCAGCACCCCAAAACTCAGAGACCGAACCTGGTGACCAGGGAGGGGTTGACACTCCATGGCCAGTGCTTCGGGGGGGGGGGGGCACAGCACCCCAAATTTCAGACCCCATGCGCAGTGCCTAGGGGGGGGACAGCACCCCGAATCTCAGCCCCCATGCCCAGTGGGGGTGTGCACCCCATAAATGGTGCTTGGGGGGGGAGCAGCACCCCAAAACCCAGAGACCGAACCTGGTGACCAGGGAGGGGTTGACACTCCATGGCCGGTGCTTCGGGGGGGGGAAGCACCCCAAATCTCAGTCCCCATGCCCAGTGCCTAGGGGGGGACAGCACCCCGAATCTCAGCCTCCATGCCCAGTGGGGGTGTGCACCCCATAAATGGTGCTTGGGGGGGGAGCAGCACCCCAAAACTCAGAGACCGAACCTGGTGACCAGGGAGGGGTTGACACTCCATGGCCAGTGCTTCGGGGGGGGGGGGGCACAGCACCCCAAATTTCAGACCCCATGCGCAGTGCCTAGGGGGGGGGACAGCACCCCGAATCTCAGCCCCCATGCCCAGTGGGGGTGTGCACCCCATAAATGGTGCTTGGGGGGGGAGCAGCACCCCAAAACTCAGAGACCGAACCTGGTGACCAGGGAGGGGTTGACACTCCATGGCCAGTGCTTCGGGGGGGGGCACAGCACCCCAAATCTCAGACCCCATGCCCAGGGCTTGGAGGGGGACGGCACCCCAAATCTCAGACCCCATGCCCAGTGGGGGTGTGCACCCCATAAATGGTGTCTGGGGGGGGGTCAGCACCCCAAATTTTAGACCCCATACCCACTGCCTGGGGGGGGGGGGGGTCAGCACCCCAAACCCAGTACCCTGCAGCCTCTACCCCCGGCCCATTTTTTGGGGGGGGGTGGGGGGTGGTGTTGCTGCCCCGTGGGGGGGATCCGTCCCCCGTCCCCATCCCACGGGGGGGCTGACGGCCCCCCCCCCCCCAGCCGCGTGGAGCAGCGGGGGGTGGTGCTGTCGCTGGAGCAGACCCAACGCCGGGGTGAGGGGCGCCGCCTGCCCCCCCCAACCCCCGGCCCCGACACCCCCGACGCCATCCTCAACCTCAGCCTCGGTGCGTACCAGTTGCGGCAACTGGGAGCACTGGGAGGGGGTGATGTGGCACTGGGGGGAGGGGGGGTACTGGGAGCACTGGGAGAGGATCATGGGGGCACTGGGGCTTGGTGCATGGGGGTCTGGGGGGGGGGGGGGCTGGGATCTTGGGGGGCTGTGGGGGCATCCCTGGGCTACTGGGGGGGGCACTGGGGATCTTGGGGGGGGGTTCTAGGGGTCCCCAGCTCCGTGTGATGGTGCAGGCAGGGGTGGGGGGGCTTGTGGGTGCTGGGGGGGTCCCTGGGGGGATCCGCAGCCCCGTGCGACGGTGCAGGCAGGGGTGGGGGGGCTTGTGGGTGCTGGGGGGATCCTGGGGGAGTTCTGGGGGTCCCTCACCCCATGTGATGGTGTGGGCAGGGGTGGGGGGGCTGTGGGTGCTGGGGGGTCTCTGGGGATCCTGGGGGGGTTCTGGGGGTCCCTCACCCCATGTGACGGTGCGGGCAGGGGTGGGGGGGCTGTGGGTGCTGGGGGGACCCTGGGGATCCTGGGGGGGTTCTGGGGGTCCCTCACCCCATGTGACGGTGTGGGCAGGGGTGGGGGGGCTGTGGGTGCTGGGGGGTTTTCTGGGGATCCTGGGGGGGTTCTTGGGGGTCCCTCACCCCATGTGATGGTGTGGGCAGGGGTGGGGGGCCTGTGGGTGCTGGGGGATCTCTGGGGATCCTGGGGGGGTTCTTGGGGGTCCCTCACCCCATGTGACAGTGCGGGCAGGGGTGGGGGGCCTGTGGGTGCTGGGGGGACCCTGGGGATCCTGGGGGGGTTCTTGGGGGTCCCTCACCCCATGTGACGGTGCGGGCAGGGGTGGGGGGGCTGTGGGTGCTGGGGGGTTTTCTGGGGATCCTGGGGTGGTTCTGGGGGTCCCTCACCCCATGTGACGGTGCGGGCAGGGGTGGGGGGCCCACGGGTGCTGGCTTTCGTGCGCCCGGCCCACGTCCCCGAGGCAGTGCTGCAGCGGGACCCCCGGCGCTTCTGCTCCCCCGAACTCGCCCGCCTCCTCGCCCCCATCTTCGACCCCCCCCCAGCGCCCCCCCACCGCCGTCCCCGCAGCCCTTCCCCGGTGAGTCGGGCCTCGGGGCTTTGGGGGGGGGGGGGGGGGCAACACCTTGGGGGGGGGTCCCTGGGAGGCCTTTGGAGGTCCCAGCCAGGCTACGGGGGTCTAGGGGGGGTCCCTGGGGGAATATGGGGGGGTCATTTCCAAGCTATGGGGGGGGGCATGGAGGGGGATCTACCTTGGGGGGGGCTTGTTGTCTCAGCCAGGTTATGGGGGGGGTCCCTGGGAGGCCTTTGGAGGTTCCAACCAGGCTATGGGGGTCACTGGGGAAAATGGGGGGGGTCCCTGGGGGAACGCGGGGGGTGCTGGTGGTCCTTCCCAAGCTATGGGGGGGTCTGGGGGGGGGTCCTTGGCAAGGCTGGGGGTCATCCTTGGGGGTCCTTGGGGTCTGGGGGTGTCCCTGGGGGGTCCTGGCTGGGATGGGGGGGATCCTGAGAGAATATGGGGGGCTGTTTGGGCTTGGGGGGAGGCACTTGGGGGGGTCCTGGCCAGGCTGGGGGGGGGGGGGCAGGTATGTGGTCCTTGGGGGGGGGGTGTGGGGGTGACATGGCTGTGCCCCCCCCCCCAGCCCCCCGGGGACGAGCTGCTGTTCGAGGTGCAGAAGCTCTTCACGGGGAGCCCGGGGCCCGGCACCGCCCTGCAGGTATGGGGGGGCTGGGTGGGACCTCACGTCCCGTGGGTGGGACCTCCCCCTGTCCCCCCTGTCCCCCCGCCTCGGACCTGGCCATGCCGTGGGGGGGGGGGTGACCCTGTTCCCCCTGTCCCCCCTGTCCCCCCCTCTCGGATCTGGCCATGCCGTGCCGGGGGGGGGGGTGACCCTGTCCCCCCTGTCCCCCCCTCGGACCTAGCCGTGCCAGGGGGGGTGTGACCCTGTCCCCCCTGTCCTCCCGTCCCCCCTGTCCCCTCTAGACCTGGCCATGCCGGGGGGGGTGTGACACTGTCCCCCCTGTCCCCGCCGCCCCCCCAGGCGTCCCCCCTGGACCTGGCCATGCTGGCCCCCTACATCCCCATGGACGGCGACTTCCAGCTGGGCGGGGCCGAGGCGCCGCGGGGGCGGGGCCCGCGCCCACCCGGCCCCGCCTCCGCGGCCCCGCCCCCGCGCCCCCGCGCCCGCAGCTTTCCCGGTCGCGGCTCCGCCCCCTCCCGCCCTGGCCCCGCTCTCCCGCGCTGGGGCAGCGACCCCGCCCTCGGCCCCGCCCTGACGCCCCGCCCTGCCAGGAAGAGGTGGGCGGGGCCGCCGCGCGGGGGCGGGGCTAAGAGGCGGGGGCCGGCGGGGCTAAGAGGCGGGGACCAGCGGGGCGGGGGACTGATTGGGGAGGGGCTTGCGGGGGGCTTGTGAGGGGAGGGGCTTGTGAGGGGAGGGGCTTGTGGGGGGGGCTTGTGAGGGGAAGGGCTTGTTGGGGGAAGGGCTTGTTGGGGAGGGGCTTGTTGGAGGAGGGGCTTGGGGTCTTGTTGGGGTGCTAGGGGAGGGGCTAAGGGGGGGCTAGGGCGGGGCTTATTGCTGGGTAAGGCCGATGGGGGCTTGTGAGGATGGGGTGGGGGCGTGGCGGGGGGCGTGGCGTGGGTGGGCGTGGTGTGACGGTGCCGCGCAGGGCGCGGGAACCGAGCGGGGAGGACGCGGGGGCCCCCCTGAAGCGCCCCGAGCTCGACCCCCACTTGCTGCCCCCCCTCGGCCTGGTACGGGGGGACACGGGGGTGGGGGGGGCGTGGGGGGGGGGGCACGGGTGGAGGGGGGACGCAGACACGGGGGACAGGGCGGGGGGGGGTCACGGGAGGGGGCGCGGGGGGGACATGGGGATGGGGACATGAGGGGCTGCGGGGGGGGGGGCGTGGGCGCAGGGACACGGAGGGGGGGGACGTGGGGACACACATGGGGAGGGGGGGTTGGGGGACACATGGGGACAGGGGGGAGGGGACTGTGGGGACATGGGGTGGGGGACAGCGGGGGGGGGTGGCAGGGTGTTCTGTCCCGATGTCCCCCCCCCCGTGTCCCCACGTCCCCCCGTGTCGTGTCCCCCCCCCCCGTGTCCCCCACAGGGGCTGCTGCTGAGTGGGGAGGACCCCCCAGGACTGAGCCCCCGCCTGGGGCAGGAGCAGCCCCTCGGTGAGGGGGGGGTTAACGGGGGGGACCCCGATAATGGGGGTTTAATCTAATAATGGGGGGACCCAAAACCCGGGGGAGGGTCCCCCAATCTGGGAGGGGCTGGCACCTGGGGAGACCCCCAAAACTGGGGGGGGGGGGGGGGCGAAAATAGGAGGACCCCAATAACAGGGGCGAAATGAGGGGGGGCACACCCAGAAAGGGGGAGCCCAAATTTGAGGGGAGAACTGGGATGGTCCCCAAAATGGGGGGGCACAACCAAGGGTGCTGGGGGGGGGGACACCCTAATAACGTCTCCTTCCTCTCCCAGCACTGCTGGCTGCTGGCCTGGCCCTGCCGGGGGCCCCCCCGCACCCCCCCCTGGGGCCTCCCCAGGAGGAGCCCGAGGGGTGCCCAGGGGGGCCCCCCCAGGGCACACAGCTGGAGAGCAACTGAGGGGGGGGGCCCCCCCCAAAACCAGCAGCGGGTCCAAACCACCGACCTCCCCCCACCTTAATGGGGACTCCAAAACACAGGCCCCCCTCCCCCCCCCCGAAACCCAAGGAGGAGGGGGGGCCCAAAACACCCACCCCCTGATACCCCAGGGGGGACCCCCCCAAAAAAAACCAGCCCCCCCCAAACCCAGCCCACAAGTAAGGGGGGGCCCCAACCTGGCATGCAGTGAGGTCCCCCCAAACCCACATCCCCAGTGGGGGGGTGGGCACCAAAAGACCCCTCCCACAGACCCTGGGGTGCCCCCAGTGTCGTGTCCCCCCCCCGCCTGGGGCCCCCCAGTCCCCCCACCTATCCCCCCCCCCCCCTTTGACCTCTCCCCCCTGCCATGGGGGCCCCCCCCCAATCTGCTCCCCCAACCCATGGGAGCCCCCCCAGACCCCCACCCATAGGGACCCCCCCACCCTGCCCCTTGGGGACCCACCTGGACACCCCCTCCCCAGCTCTGGGGACCTCCCAGGGGGGCACCCCCCCCCCAATTTAGGACCCCCTCCAACGCCCCCCCCAAATCCTCCCCTATAGGGGGCCCCCCCAGCCCCCACTTTTGGGGGCCCCCATGGCCTACCCCCCAACCACGGGGGCCCCCCCCCCCAATCCTCCCATGGGGCCTCCCAGGGCCCCCCCCTCCCCTTCCTACCTCGGCCTGGGGCCCCCTCCCCCCCCGGGGGGGGGGGGCTGGGGGGGCCCATCCCCCCACTTGGTGCTGGGCTGAAAATGCCCCTTTGGGGGGGCCCCAGGGATCCCCCCCCCCCCCCCAAATCCGGGACCACCGGGGCAGTGCCCACCCCCCCCGGGGACCCCCTTTTATACTGCTCTGTCCTGCACAGCCCCAGGGCTCCGGAGAGAGACGCTCTCGTGCGAGGGCCTCGTGCAAGGGCCTCGTGCGAGAGCCTCGTGCGAGAGCTGCCCTCGTGCGAGAGCCGACCCTGTGCGCAAGGCTTGTGCGAGGAGCTTTTGCAAGAGCTACTCCTGCGCAAGAGCCTCGTGCGAGGACCTCGTGCACGAGCCTCGTGCGAGAGCCGCCCTCGCGCGAGCGCTGCCCTTGTGCAAGAGCCTTGCGCAAGAGCCATCCTTGTGCGAGGACCTTGTGCACGAGCCTCGTGTGAGAGCCACCCTCGTGCGAGCGCCTCGTGCGAGCGCTGCCCTTGTGCAAGAGCCTTGTGCAAGAGCCATCCTCGTGTGAGGACCTTGTGCACGAGCCTCGTGTGAGAGCCATCCTCGTGCGAGCGCCTCGTGCGAGCGCTGCCCTTGTGCAAGAGCCTTGTGCAAGAGCCATCCTCGTGCGAGGACCTCGTGCACGAGCCTCGTGCGAGAGCCACCCTCGTGCGAGCCCCTCGTGCGAGCGCTGCCCTTGTGCAAGAGCCTTGTGCAAGAGCCGTCCTCGTGCAAGAGCCTCGTGCGAGGACCGTGCGCAAGAGCATCGTGCAAGCGCCGTTCTTGTGCAAGAGCCTCACGCGAAAGCCTCCCTTGTGCAACAGCCTTGTGCAAGAGCTGACCGTATGCAAGGGCCTCGTGCAAGAGCCTCGTGCAAGAGCTGCCCCCGTGCAACGACCTTGTGTGAGGACCTTTTTGCAAGAGCCGCCCCTGTGCAAGAGCCTCGTGCGAGGTCCTCGCGCAAACGCCTTGGGGGCGAGCCGCCCTTGTGCAAGAGCCGCCCTTGTGCAAGAGCCGCCCTTGTGCAAGAGCTGCCCTTGTGCGAGAGCCCCACGTGAGCTGAGCCCGTGCGAGAGCTGCCCTCGTGCGAGAGCCTTCCCCCCCGTGTGCCTCCCCCAAACCGCCCCGCTGGGCGGGGGGGGCGGGGGGGGGGCAGGCTTGCACGAGGGGCCTGGCCCTCGCACGACGGCCCTCGCACGAGAGACAGGCCGGACGCCGCTGCCCAGAGCCACTGGGACCCACACGCACACCCCCGGCCCCCCCGTGCGAGGCCGAGCGCGCCCTTCCCCGCTGCCCCCCCCCAAAATGTCGCTTTGGGGGGGGGGGGGGGGTCCTGTACCATGCCCCCCCCCCCCCCCCCCCCGCCACTGCCCCCCTTCCCCGTGCACTCGCACACGCTTGTGCGCAGGCTGCGTGCGACGGGGGGGGGCTCACGCACGGACACACGCACACGCGCCCCCCCTCCCCCCGGGGGTGTCTCATGGGGACACGCCCAGTGTCACCCCCCCCCCCCCCGCACAGCCCCTCCCCCGCCGTGCTGCCCCCCCCCCCCATAAACCTGCTCTGAACCCACCCAGGGCTCTGCCTCTGCCTGGGGGGGGACATGGGGGGACACGGGGGGGGGGGGGTGATGGGGACATGGGGGGGGCAATGGGGACATGGGGGGTATGATGGGGACATGGGAGGACATGACGGTGACGGGGACATGGGGGGGGTACGGGGGGGGACACAGAGGGGTGATGGGGACATGAGGGGACATGGGGGGGCAATGGGGACATGGGGGGACACGGGGGGGTGATGAGGACATGAGGGGGCAATGGGGACATGGGGGGACACGGGGGGGTGATGGGGACATGGGGGGACATGACAGGGTGACGGGGGCATGGGGGGACACAGAGGGGTGATGGGGACATGAGGGGACATGACAGGGTGATGGGGACATGGGGGGGTACGGGGGGGACACAGAGGGGTGATGGGGACATGAGGGGACATGGGGGGCAATGGGGACATGGGGGGACACGGGGGGGTGATGAGGACATGAGGGGGCAATGGGGACATGGGGGGACATGACAAGGTGATGGGGACATGGGGGGACGTGACAGGGTGATGAAGGCACAGGGGGACACGGGGGGCGATGGGGACATTGGAGGCACGTGACAGGGCGACAGGGACATGGGGGGGACACAAAGGCGACAAGGCAGGTTGATGCCAACATGGAGGAACATGGGGGGACACGGGAGAGACACAGGGTGATGGGGACACGGGGGGACATGGAGGGGACACGGGGGGGGGGCCGGAGGGACCCCCGGACGTTGCCTGCGGAGACCCCGGGGGCTGCGGGGGCTTGGGGGACACGGGGAGGCCGCGGGCTGCGCCGTGGCCGCTCTGGTACCTCTTCGCCGCTCTCTATGGTCCCCCTGCTCCTCCCGCCCCTTTCTATGGTCTCGCCCGGCTCCGCCCCCGCCCCGCGCGGCGCGCGCGCGTTTACGACACTGCCCCCCTCCCGTCCCGCCGTCTTTGCGACAGCGGCGGCGGCGCTTGGCGGCGCGGCGGGCCGCGCTCCCGGTGGTTGCCAGGGCGCTTTACGGCCCGGTGATGGCGGAGGGAGAGCGGGCGGAGAGCGGCGGCGGCCCCGGCCCCGGGCGGCCCCCGAGCCCGGCCGAGCTGGAGCGGGCCGAGGCCCTCAAGACCCGCGCGAACGAGTTCTTCAAAGGTACCGGCGGAGGGGGGGTGTGTGTGTCTGCCAGATAGGGAGCCGTGGGGGGCAATGGGGGGGCTGCCAGATAGGGAGCCGTAGAGGTCAATGGGGGGCTGCCAGATAGGGAGCCATTGGGGGCTATGGGGGGCTGCCAGATAGGGAGCTATTGGAGGCAATGGGGGGCTGCCAGATTGGGAGCCGTGGGGGGCAATGGTGGGTGGGGGGCTGCCATATAGGGAGCCATGGGGGGCTGCCAGATAGGGAGCCATTGGGGGCTGTGGGGGGCTGCCAGATAGGGAGCCATTGGGGGCTATGGGGGGCTGCCAGATAGAGAACCATTGGGGGCAATGGGGGGGCTGCCAGATAGGGAGCTATAGGGGGCAATGGTGGGTGGGGGGCTGCCAGATAGCCATGGGGGGCTGCCATATAGGGAGCCATAAGGGACAATGAGGGGCGGGGGCTGCCAGATAGGGAGCCATAGCGGGCAATGAGGGGTGGGGACTGCCAGATAGGGATCTATGGGGGGCTGCTAGGCCGGCAGCCATGTCAGAGGCAGGTGGAGGAGCAGGCTGCCGTATAGCGAGCCGTTGGGGGGCAATTAGAGAAGAGACCCGCTGCCAGATTGGGAGCTGCGTGGGAAGCGAGGGTCGGCCCCGGGGGGGGGGGGGGTGTGCCCCCCCCCACGGGTGGGGGTCCCATCCCGCTGACGCCCGCCGGCGGCCCAGGGAAGGACTACGAGAACGCGGTGAAGTACTATAGCAGCGCCATCGAGCTGAACCCCACCAACGCCATCTACTATGGGAACCGGAGCTTGGCCTACCTGCGCACCGAGTGCTACGGCTACGCCCTGGCCGACGCCACGCGCGCCGTCGAGCTCGACAAGAAGTACGTCAAGGGCTACTACCGCCGCGCCGCCAGCAACATGGCCCTGGGCAAGTTCAAGGCCGCCCTCCGCGACTACGAGACGGTGAGGCCGGGCGCCTCGGGGTGCCCCTTGGCACCCCTTTGGTGTCAGCGTGTACCCCTGGAGCTCAGGGGAGGCTTGGGGACCCCCTTGGTGTCAGCGTGTCGTGTCCCCCCCCCCCCCCGTGGAACTCAGGGGAGGCTTGGGGACACCCGTGGTGTCAGCATGTCTCCCTCCGAGGTCGGGGGAGGCTTGGGGACCCCCTTGTCACCTCCCTGGTGTCAGCGTGTCCCCCCAGAGATTGGGACAGGCTTGGGGACCCCCTTGTCCCCTCTCCAATGTCAGCGTGTCCCTTAGAGCTGGATGGGGAGACCCTTGGCGATGTCCTTGTGTCCATCCCTGTGCTGTCCCCTAGAGCTAAGAGAGACCGTTGGGGACCTTCTTGTCCCCTCCCTGGTGTCAGCACATGCTCTTAGAGCTGAGGGAGGCTCTTGGGGAGCCCCTGGTCCCCTCCCCAACATCAGCATGTCCCTCAGAGCTGGGAGAGGACCCTTGAGGACCCTCTTGTCACCCCCCAGTGTCATCAGGTCCCCTGAAGCTGTGGGGACACTTGGGGACCCCTTGACGTTCTCCTGACTAGTGTCAGGATGTCCCCCAGAGCTGCGGGGACCCTTTGGGGACCCCCTTGCTCCCCACCCTGCAGGTCAGCACGTGCCCCAGGGCTGTGGGGACGCTCGGGGACCCCCTTGTCCCCCTCTTCCCCCCCCTCGGCACTTGCCCCAGGGCTGTGGGGACACTCGGGGACCCCCTTGTCCCCCTCTTCCCCCCTGTCAGCACGTGCCCCAGGGCTGTGGGGACGCTTGGGGCCCCCCTTGTCCCTCCCAGCATCGGCCCAGCCCTCGCATCCGAGGGTCCCTCTGTCCCTGCCCCCTCTCAGGGACACCCCAGGGCAGTGGGGTGGCCCCGTGGGGCCTGGGAGGGGGTGTCCCCATCCCCTGACGTGTGTGTCGTCCCCCCCCAGGTAGTGAAGGTGAGGCCCAATGACAAGGACGCCAAGCTGAAGTACCAGGAGTGCCACAAGATCGTCAAGCAGAAGGCTTTCGAGCGAGCCATCGCCAGCGACGAGCACAAGCGCTCTGTCGTCGACTCCCTCGACATCGAAAGCATGAGTGAGCCCCCCTGACCCCCCCCTTGCTCCTTGTGGCCCCCCTCCCCAAAATCAAGGCACCCCTTTCTCCACAGGTAGGGTGGAAAGAGGAGGGGACCGTGTCCCCAGTAAAGGTTCAGAGTCCCCTCTGGGGTTCCAGTTGGGGGGGCTTGGAGGTTGCTGTGAGGGTCACGGGGTGGCCTTGAGGGTCTTTAGCAAAGGCTCGAGGTCCCTTGGGAGGATTCCGGGGGTCTCATGAGGGTCTTGGAGGTCTCCGTAAAGATTTTTGAGGTGGGGGGAGAGGGCTGTGAGCGTTTTAGGGGGACCGTGAGTGTCCCCAGCAAAGGCTCAGGGTCCCCATGGGGGTGTTGGGGCTCTGTGAGGGTCCCTAGCAGAGGCTCCGGGTCCCCGCGAGGGTCTTGGGGCCCCTTTGAGAACCCCCAGTGGAGGCTCCGGGTCCCTGTGAGGCTCTGGGGGGGTCCACGGGGGTCCCTGTGAGGATCCCTGACAAAAGCTCAGGGTCACCTGGGAGGGTCTCGGGGACCTTGGGGGCCCAGCCCAGGCTCTGGGTCCCAACGACAGCCTTGAGGAGCTGGGGGGGGGTCTCCAGGAGGGTCTTAGGGGACCATGGGGGTCCCCATGAGAGTCCCAAGCAGAGACTTAGGTTACCCAGAAGGGTCCCCGGGAGGGTCTCGGGATCCCCACGAGGGTCTCAGGGCACCCATGAAGATCCCCATGAGGGTCTTGGGGTCCCCATGAGGGTCTTGGGGTCCCTGTGAGGGTGTCAGGGTCCCCATGAGGGTGCCCAGCAGAGCTTTGGGGTCCCCATGAGGGTCTTGGCTCCCCCGTGAGGGTGTCAGGGTCCCCGTGAGGGTGTCAGGGTCCCCATGAGGGTGCCCAGCAGAGCTTTGGCGTCCCCATGAGGGTCTTGGCTCCCCCGTGAGGGTGTCAGGGTCCCCGTGAGGGTGTCAGGGTCCCCATGAGGGTGCCCAGCAGAGCTTTGGGGTCCCCATGAGGGTCCCCAGCCAAGGCTCAGCATCCCCAGAAGGCTTCCGGGGTTCGTCAGGGGCTGTAAGCTTGCGGGGAAGGACAGGAGGGGCACGATGGCCCTTTGGGGACTTGTCCCCGCTGTCCCCTCGTGTCATCAGCTGTGGGGGGGGGGTGGTGGTGGTTCGTTTTGCAGCCATCGAGGACGAGTACAGCGGCCCCAAGCTGGATGGCGGCAAGGTGACGTTGGCTTTCATGAAGGAACTGATGCAGTGGTACAAGGAGCAGAAGAAACTCCACAGAAAATGTGCCTACCAGGTAGCCCAGTTCCCCCAAACTCCCCCCAGTCCCCTGCCGGGCTCTGTCCTGTCCCCAAGTGCCACATGTCCCTCTCCTTGTCACCTCTGCTCACCCTTTGTCCCGGCAGATCCTGGTGCAGGTGAAGGAGGTGCTGGCCAAGCTCCCCACGTTAGTAGAAACGACGTTGAAGGAGGTGGGTGCCCCTCGCCGGGTGCCGGTGCCGCTGGGTGTATGTGTGTGTCTGTGTGGGGCGGGGGGTGAAGTCCCCAAGCGGTGACATTCCACCCTGGCTCATCCCAAACGCAGACGGAGAAGGTGACGGTGTGCGGGGACACCCACGGGCAGTACTATGACCTGCTGAACATCTTCGAGCTCAACGGGCTGCCCTCCGAGTCGAACCCTTACGTATCCCCCCCCCCCACACACAGGAGGGAGCCGGGGTTGAGCCGCCCCCACCCCGGGGTCTCACCGGGATCAATCCCACCCCCGCGGTGGGGGACGGGTGCGGGGACGGGTGGCACGAGGGGACGGGAACCCGGGGAGCTGTTTTCCTGAACCGGCTGTAGATATTCAACGGGGACTTTGTGGACCGCGGGTCCTTCTCGGTCGAAGTCATCCTCACGCTCTTCGGCTTCAAACTCCTCTACCCTGATCACTTCCACTTGCTCCGAGGTAACGCGGCCACCGTGGGGGGGCCGAGTCCTCGTCCCCCCAGTTGTGTCCCCTGTCCCCAGGCGTAGGACCAGCTCATGGGGCTGCATCATCTCTCCCGGGTCGTGGGGCCGGGTCCCCCTCTCCCTAGTCGTGGGGCCACGTCCTGTGTCCCCTGTCCCCTGCTGGGTTGCAGGACCCTGTCCTGGGTCACGGTGCCATGTCCCCAGTTGCGGGGCCACGTCTCTGGTCCCGGGGTTGAGCCCTGGGGCCGTGTCACATGTCCTGGGGACCTTGTGCCTTGTCCCCCATCTTGGGTCACTGGGCCTCATTCCCTGCCCCGCGTCCCCCGTACTCGGGGGCCCGTCCCGTGTCCTTGGGGGCCTCATCCGTTGTCCCCCATCCTGGATTGTGGGGCCTCGTTCCCTCCCCATCTCGGGGCTGAACCGTGGGGCTTTGTCCCCTGCCCTGTGTCCCCGGGCCTGGCAATGTCACCGTGTCCCTTCAGGGAACCACGAGACGGACAACATGAACCAGATCTACGGTTTCGAGGGGGAGGTGAAGGCCAAGTACACGGCGCAGATGTTCGCCCTCTTCAGCGAGGTCTTCGAGTGGCTGCCGCTGGCCCAGTGCATCAACGGCAAAGTGCTGGTGAGGGGACGCCGCCTCCGTCCCCCCTGTCCCCAGCCCAGCCCCCGGGATGTCCCCGCGCAGGGGGGTTTGCCTCTGAGCTCCCTGTTGGGTTGGGGGTCCCCACCATCCCCATGGAGTTGGGGTGATCCCCGTCCCTGGCTGGCTTTGGGTTGGGGGTCCCCGCCATCCCCATGGAGCTGGGATGATCCCCATCCCTCGTGGGATTTGGGTTGGGGGTCCCCGCCGTCCCCATGGAGCTGGGATGATCCCCATCCCTCGTGGGATTTGGGAGGGGGGTCCCCGCCGTCCCCATGGAGCTGGGGTGATCCCCATCCCTCGTGGGGTTTGGGTTGGGGGTCCCCGCCGTCCCCATGGAGCTGGGGTGATCCCCATCCCTCGTGGGGTTTGGGTTGGGGGTCCCCGCCGTCCCCATGGAGCTGGGGTGATCCCCATCCCTCGTGGGGTTTGGGTTGGGGGTCCCCGCCGTCCCCATGGAGCTGGGGTGATCCCCATCCCTCGTGGGGTTTGGGTTGGGGGTCCCTGCCGTCCCCATGGAGCTGGGGTGATCCCCATCCCTCGTGGGGTTTGGGTTGGGGGTCCCCGCCGTCCCCATGGAGCTGGGGTGATCCCCATCCCTCGTGGGGTTTGGGTTGGGGGTCCCCGCCGTCCTCATGGAGTTGGGGTGATCCCCATCCCTGGCGTGGTTTGGGTGGGTGGTCCCCAGTGAGTCAGGGTGGTCCCTGTCCCTGGCAGGGTTTGGGGGGGGCCCCCCATCATCCATGTCCCTGGGGGCTTGGGGGTGCTCCCTGTCACAAGTTGGGGGTCCCTGCCGTCCCCAGGGGCTTGGGGTCCCTTCCCTCCTCACCCCTGGGGCTTGGGGTCCCCACCGGGGTTAGGATGGGGGGGGGGGTGTCCCTGCCGTCCCCGTTGTCCCCGTACCAACATGGCTTCTCTCCCAGATCATGCACGGGGGTCTCTTCAGCGAGGACGGCGTCACCCTCGATGACATCCGGAAGATCGAGAGGAACCGACAGCCTCCGGACTCAGGTGGGAGACGGACCCCGAGAGGTGCCACCGTGTCCCCCCCTGTGGCATCCCTGCCATCTCCGAGGGGCCCAGACGTGTCCCCCTGAGGCGGAACGGGGGGGACCCTGACCCCCCCCGCCCTCTTCTTCCCCCACAGGTCCCATGTGTGACCTGCTCTGGTCCGACCCACAGCCCCAGGTGAGTTGAACCCCGGCGCTGGATCCCCAAGGTGTTGGGGATCCCCTCATCCACCTTGGGGACGGCCACCGCCGTGTCCCCGGGGGTCCCGGTGACGCCGACCTTCCCGCAGAACGGCCGCTCCGTCAGCAAGCGCGGGGTCAGCTGCCAGTTCGGGCCCGACGTCACCAAGAGCTTCCTGGAGCGCAACCGCCTCGACTACATCATCCGCAGCCACGAGGTGAAGCCCGAGGGCTACGAGGTGGCCCACGACGGCAAATGTGTCACCGTCTTCTCCGCCCCCAACTACTGGTGAGTGCCGCCAGCGCCTGGGGACAGCGGGGTGCCGCCGCCGCCACCAGCACCGGGGAGGAGTGGCCCTGTTGCACCCGCTCCCCGGCTTACGTGCAGCCTCGGTGTCCCCTCAGCCGGGTCCCCGGGTGTCCCCTGAGCCACGTTGTCCCCTCAGCCGGGTCCCCGGGTGTCCCCTGAGCCACGTTGTCCCCTCAGCCGGGTCCCCGGGTGTCCCCTGAGACTCGGTGTCCCCTCAGTCCGATCTCTAGGTGTCCCCTGAGACTCGGTGTCCCCTCAGTCCGGCCCCGGGGTGTCCCCTGAGCCACGTTGTCCCCTCAGCCGGGTCCCCGGGTGTCCCCTGAGACTCGGTGTCCCCTCAGTCCGGCCCCCGGGTGTCCCCTGAGACTCGGTGTCCCCTCAGTCCGGCCCCCGGGTGTCCCCTGAGCCATGTTGTCCCCTCAGCCGGGTCCCCGGGGGTCCCCTGAGCCTCGCTGTCTCCTCAGTCCAGTCCCCGGGTGTCCCCTGAGCCTCGGTGTCCCCTCAGCCGGGTCCCCAGGTGTCCCCTGAGCCTTGGTGTCCCCTCAGCCAGGTCTCCGGGTGTCCCCTGAGCCATGTTGTCCCCTCAGTCCGGTCCCCGGGTGTCCCCTGAGCCACGGTGTCCCCTCAGTCCGGCCCCCGGGTGTCCCCTGAGCCACGGTGTCCCCTCAGTCCGGTCCCTGGGTGTCCCCCGAGCCTCGGTGCCCCTGTGCGGGGCTCTACCTCGGTGTCCCCAGGTGTCCCTCTCCCCGGTTGTCCCTGAGCTTTGCTGTCCCTGTACGAGCTGTGCCTCCATGTCCCCGTCCCTGGGGGGGTCCCCAAGCCTCGGTGTCCCCAAGTGTCCCTGTGTCCCCCCCTGCAGCGACCAGATGGGCAATAAGGGCTCCTACATCCACCTGCGAGGCAGCGACCTGCGCCCCGACTTCCACCAGTTCACAGCAGTGGTGAGTCTGGGGGTACACCCCCCCCCCCCCACTCCCCCCGAGCCTGGGGACCCCCCCACCCCATCCCTGGGGACCTGTTGAATCTGGGGTCCCCTCAAAAACCCTCCCTGGGGATCCCCTGAACCTGTGATCCCTGAAAGCTGTCCCCAGAGACCTCTGAAATCCTCCCTAGGGACACCCCCAAATCTGCGACCCGCGAACCCTCTTTGGTGACGTCCCCCACCCCTAAATCTTGGACCCTCCAAAACCCACCCCAGGGAACCCCCCCCTCAACCCTGGGAGCCCCAAACCCTCCTTAGGGACCCCCAAAACCCACCCTAGAGCCCCCCTGAAACCTCCATAGGTTCCCTGAACCTCCCAGGGAGCCCCCTCAAACCTGGGGGACCCCCTCCAAACCCTCTCTGGGGATCCCCAAAACCTTCCCCAGAATCCCCCCCCCACCTGTGGGGCTCCCCAAAACCCTCCCTCAGCGTGGCCCCCCCCCCCCCCAACAGTTCCCCAGATCCCTCTAAGACCTTGGTCCACCCCTTCCCCAGCCTGGGGTGATTGAGGGGGGCTTCCTAGGGACTAGTGGGGGGCTCTGGGGCTAACGGGGGGTTCATAGGGGCTATTTGGGGGGCTGATGGGCTGGGGGGGGCTATTAGGGGGTGGGGGGGGGTTCCTAGAGGCTATTTGGGGAGCTGCTGGGGGGCTCTGGGGCTAACGGGGGTTCATAGGGGCTATTTGGGGGGGCTCAGGGGCTGGGGGAGTATAGGGGGCAGTTGGGAGGGGTAATTAGAGGCGGTAGCACCCATGGGTGCCCTAGGGCTGGGATTTTGGGGGGTGGGGGGAGCAGATTTGCCCCTGCCCCCCCTCACTCCCCCCTCTCTCCCACAGCCTCACCCCAACGTCAAGCCCATGATGTACGCCAACACCCTGCTGCAGCTGGGCATGATGTGACCCCCCCCCACCCATGGGTGCCCCCCCCACCCACGGGTGCCCCCCCCGGCCCCTCCCCCCCGGGGGTTTTTAATATATTGGAAGATTGTATTTATTCCCCTCCCCGCCCTCTTCCAGTGCTCCCAGTTTGCCCAGTTTGGGCGGGAGCTGGGACAGCACCCCGTAATGGGGGGCGGGGGGTGGTGTCCCCCCCGGGGGGGGGGTGGGGGGGTGTTGCCCCTCCCCCAACAAGCAATAGGTGCATGGAGATGGGGGGTGGGGGTGGTTTAGGGGGAGGGGTGGGGTTACTCAGGATTTGCCCCGCCCCCCCAGGACGTGTCCCCCCCCTTCCCCCCCCCCCCCCGCCGGGCGATTTTACCGTCTGTAATTAATGATGTTAAAATAAAGTAATTATTGTAAGCTGGGCGGGGACCCAGGCGTCCGGGGGCGGGGGGGGGGGGGGGGGAACAGCCCCCACTGTTGCCATAGCGACCGCTGGCTGTAGGTGGGGACTGTTTCCATAGCAACCAGCCGCCCGTTGCCGTTGCAGCCCGGTAGCCGTAGCCACGCCCCCGTTGCCGCGGTGACCCGCTAGCTGTCGCCATGGCGACGGGAGTGCCCCCATTGGCGGGAGGGCGGGGCGAGCTGCCCGTTGCCACGGCGACCTTGCCACGGCCCCCGCAGCAGAGTGGACCGGGCTAGGGCGGGGGGGCGGAGCTCTCCGTTTCACGTGACGTCGCGGGCCACGCCCCCTTCCGGGTCTTTCACCGCCCGCGGCCGGTTTGGCGCATTGCGGCTCAGCGGAAACCAATCAGGGCGGCGCTCTCAGCCCGCCGCGCCTCCCCAGCCAATGAGGCGGCGGCGTAGAGCGAGCGAGCGAGCGAGCGGGATCCTTCCGCTTGGGGGGCGGGCCCTGACGGGGGCAGGGCGTGCAGGAGGGGCGGGGCCAGCGGAGGGATCCGCGGTGCTGCGGCCGCAGGAGCCTCCCGCCGCCACCGGAGCGCCATGGTCAGGGGGCGGCACCGGCGTTGCCATGGCGACGGGGGGCGCTATGGGGCGGGGGGGGGCCCCCACCGGGGTTGCTATGGAGACCAAGGGGCTGCTATGGGGCTGGGGGGGGGGGGCGCACTGGGGTTGCTATGGCGACCAAGGGGCTGCTATGTGGGGGGCCCATGGGGGTTACTGTGGGGCGGGATGGGGGGGGGGGGGGCACCGGGGTTGCTATGGAGACCAAGGGGCTGTTGTGGGGCGGGGGGGGGAGGCACCGGGGTTGCTATGGCGACCAAGGGGTTGCTGGGGGAGGTGTCACTGGGTTGCTATGACAACGGGTCACCGATGGTTGGGGGGGGGGGGCTATGGGTGCTGGGGGCATGTTGGGGGGCTGTGGGTGCTGGGGGGGTGCCGGAGTGTTGGGGGGGGGTTGGGGGTGTTGGGAGGGATTTGGGGGGGCTGTGGGTGCCAGTGGGTGTCAGGGTGTTGGGTGCTGGGGGGTCCCGTGGGTGCCCCCTCACCCGTGTGTGTCCCCCCTCCCAGGCTGACCAGCTCACCGAGGAGCAGATCGCAGGTGGGGGGGGGAGACAGGGGGTGACAGTGGGGTGAGGGGACCCCAGAGGGGACCCTGGGGGGGACAGCACCTGGGGGGGGTTGGAGCGGGGGGCGTCAGTGGGGTAAGGGGACACGCCAGGGTGGAGGGGTAACACTGGGGGGTTGGGGAGACACTGGGACAGCCAGGAGGGGACATTAGGGTGCTGGGGTGACAGTGGGACACCCAGGAGGGGACACTGGGGTATTGTGGTGACACTGGACACCCAGGAGGGGACATTAGGGTGCTGGGGTGACAGTGGGACACCCGGGAGGGGACACTGGGGTGTTGTGGTGACACTGGGACACCCAGGAGGGGACATTAGGGTGCTGGGGTGACAGTGGGACACCCAGGAGGGGACACTGGGGTGTCAGGGTGACAGTGGGACACCCAGGAGGGGACATTAGGGTGCTGGGGTGACAGTGGGACACCCGGGGAGGGACACTGGGGTGTCAGGGTGACAGTGGGACCCCCAGGAGGGGACACTAGGGTGTTGTGGTAACAGTGGGACACCCAGGAGGGGACATTAGGGTGCTGGGGTGACAGTGGGACACCCGGGAAGGGACACTGGGGTGTTGTGGTGACACTGGGACACCCAGGAGGGGACATTAGGGTGCTGGGGTGACAGTGGGACACCCAGGAGGGGACACTGGGGTATTGTGGTGACACTGGACACCCAGGAGGGGACATTAGGGTGCTGGGGTGACAGTGGGACACCCGGGAGGGGACACTGGGGTGTTGTGGTGACACTGGGACACCCAGGAGGGGACATTAGGGTGCTGGGGTGACAGTGGGACACCCAGGAGGGGACACTGGGGTGTCAGGGTGACAGTGGGACACCCAGGAGGGGACATTAGGGTGCTGGGGTGACAGTGGGACACCCGGGAAGGGACACTGGGGTGTCAGGGTGACAGTGGGACCCCCAGGAGGGGACACTGGGGTGTTGTGGTAACAGTGGGACACCCATGAGGGGACATTAGGGTGCTGGGGTGACAGTGGGACACCCGGGAAGGGACACTGGGGTGTTGTGGTGACACTGGGACACCCAGGAGGGGACATTAGGGTGCTGGGGTGACAGTGGGACACCCAGGAGGGGACACTGGGGTGTTGTGGTGACACTGGGACACCCATGAGGGGACATTAGGGTGCTGGGGTGACAGTGGGACACCCGGGAGGGGACACTGGGGTGTTGTGGTGACAGCAGGACACCCAGGAGGGCCCACTGGTGTCTCAGTGGGTGGCACCGGGGCACGCAGGAGGGGACGCTGGCCATCAGGGTGACACGGGTGTGCGGCTGGTGCCACCCGCGGACCCCCCGCCCCCCTCCCTGGCTGTCCCCGTCCCCTGCTGGTGCCAGCGTGTGACCCCGTCCCCGCGGTGACGGTCCGCAGAGTTCAAGGAGGCGTTCTCGCTCTTCGACAAGGACGGGGACGGCACCATCACCACCAAGGAGCTGGGCACCGTCATGCGCTCGCTGGGCCAGAACCCCACCGAGGCCGAGCTGCAGGACATGATCAACGAGGTGGATGCCGACGGTGAGCCCCGCCTGTCCCCGCGTGTCCCCTTGTCCCCCGTCCCCCTGCTCACTGTCCCTTCATGTCCCC
Source organism: Sarcoramphus papa (assembly GCA_037962945.1). NCBI lineage: Eukaryota > Metazoa > Chordata > Aves > Accipitriformes > Cathartidae > Sarcoramphus > Sarcoramphus papa. Next base: position 1,062,299 of record CM075615.1, on the reverse strand, counting down.
CCCCCGCCCCAACGCCACCCCAGGCAACGGCACCATCGACTTCCCCGAGTTCCTCACCATGATGGCGAGGAAGATGAAAGACACCGATAGCGAGGAAGAGATCCGCGAGGCTTTCCGTGTCTTTGATAAGGTGGGACGGGGACAGGGATGGGGACGGGGGACGGGGGGACGGGCGAGGCAGAAGTGTCACCGCCGTGTCCCCAACCCCAGGACGGGAACGGGTACATCAGCGCGGCGGAGCTGCGGCACGTGATGACCAACCTGGGGGAGAAGCTGACGGACGAGGAGGTGGACGAGATGATCCGAGAGGCCGACATCGACGGCGACGGACAGGTCAACTACGAGGGTGAGTGCCACTGTCACCCCGGGGGTCCCTGATGTCACCCGGTGTCTCCTCTGTCACCCACAGGTCCCAGTGGGACCCTGCTGGCCCCCACCCACGGGGCTCCTCATCCCCTGGTGCCGCACCGCGTTCCCCATCACCATTGGCCTGGGATGCCACCGTGTCCCCTGTCACCACCGGCCTGGGATGCCACCGTGTCCCCTGTCACCAGTGGCCTGGGATGCCACTGTGTCCCCTGTCACCACTGGCCTGGGATACCACTGTGTCCCCTGTCACCAGTGGCCTGGGATGCCACCGTGTCCCCTGTCACCACTGGCCTGGGATACCACTGTGTCCCCTGTCACTACCAGCCTGGGATGCCACCGTGTCCCCTGTCACCCCTAGCAAGAGCCCTGCGTTGGGGACAGGGACACGGCAGGGACAGGAACGGGGATGGGGATGGCGTCCACGTCTCCTGTCACCCCTGTCGCCACGAACGTGGGATCCCACCACGTTCCCCCATCTCCAAGGGGCCGGACCCCACCGTGTCACCTCTTTCTGGGGACCCCACAGTGTCCCCTGTCCCCGCTGCATCCCCCATCGCCACTGGCTCCGCAGTGTCCCCTGTCCCCGTCCCTGTCCCCAGCATGTCCCGCCCTTGCCGTGTTCCTGTCCCTGTCATGTCCCCGTCCCTGCTGCGTCCCCACCATGTCCTCGTCCCCATCGTGTCCCTGTCCCCACCGTGTCCCTGCTCTGTCCCCGTCCCCGCCGACCCTCCCTCTCTCCTGGCAGAGTTCGTGCAGATGATGACGGCGAAGTGAGGGGGCACGAGGCCACCGGGAACCCCCCTGCTGCCACCGCCTGTCCCTGCCACCGAGAGGTCCCCGGGCCCCCCCCTGCATCCCAAACCCACCATTCGGGGGCACCCATGGAGGCTCTGGGGGTCGGGGGGGAACCCCACCAGGACAGAGGGACCCCAAATCTTCCATAGGGGCTTTGGGGGGGGGGGGGGGAACCCATTTCCCCATAGGGGGTTTTGGGGGGGTCCGGGGCAGATCCAGGGTCCCCCTCCCCAGGACACAGCAGGACCCCCCCCCCCCTTGCCCCAGGAGAGCGTTTTGGGGCATTTCAGTGGGATTTTGGGGTCTCGGGAGGGTTGGGGATCCCTGGGTGTGGGGGAGTGGGACCAGGCCCTGGTTTTGGGGCATTTTGGGGGGATTTTGGGCCCTTTTGGGGCGGGGGGGGGTGGGACCAGGCCCTGGTTTTGGGGCATTTTGGGGGAGAAGTGGAGGGGCTGGGGGTGCCCCCCACCCCACCCCGAGTTTGGGTGCTGTTGGGGGCGGCCAAAGCTGTGAAATAAACCGCTGGTTTTGCAGTTCCTGCGGCCTTAACGAGGCGCTGTAACGAGGGGCCCTAACGAGGGCCCCGACGCCGGGGGCCCCCCCCCCCCCCCCGGCACATGGGGGTGAGGGTGGGTTTGGGGGTGCTGGGCCGGCGCGGTGGTGCGTGGTTGTGCGGGTTTGGGGGTGCTCGTTCACATCGGGGTGCAGTTGGGGTGCAGTTGGGGTGCAATTGGCGTGTAGGTGGGGGACGGGTGCGGTTGGGGTGCAGTCGGGTGTACTCGGGGTGCGGTTGGGGTGTATGGGTGTAGTTGGGGTGTAGTTGGCGGACAGGGGTGTGTTTGGGGTGCCGTTGGGGTGTATGGGTGTAGTTGGGCTGCAGTTGGTGGACAGGGTTGTGTTTGGGGTGCAGTTGGGGTGCGGTTGGGGTGTAGTTGGGGTGTAGTTGGTGGACGGGTGTGTTTGGGGCGCAGTTGGGGTGTATGGGTGTAGTTGGGGTGTAATTGGCGGACAGGGGTGTGTTTGGGGTGCAGTTGGGGTGTAGTTGGTGGACAGGGGTGTGTTTGGGGTGCAGTTGGGGTGTAGCTGGTGGACAAGGGTGTCGTTGGGGTGTGGTTGGGGTGTATGGGTGTAGTTGGGGTGTAGTTGGTGGACAGGGGTGTGTTTGGGGTGCGGTTGGGGTGTATGGGTGTAGTTGGGGTGTAGTTGGTGGACAGGGGTGTGTTTGGGGTGTAGTGTTGGGGTGTATGGGTGTAGTTGAGGTGTCGTTGGTGGACAGGGGTGTGTTTGGGGTGCAGTTGGGGTGTATGGGTGTAGTTGGGGTGTAGTTGGTGGACAGGGCTGTGTTTGGGGTGCGGCTGGGGTGTATGGGTGTAGTTGGGGTGTAGCTGGTGGACAGGGGTGTGTTTGGGGTGTAGTGTTGGGGTGTATGGGTGTAGTTGGGGTGTAGTTGGTGGACAGGGGTGTGTTTGGGGTGTAGTGTTGGGGTGTATGGGTGTAGTTGGGGTGTAGTTGGTGGACAGGGTTGTGTTTGGGGTGCGGTTGGGGCGTATGGGTGTAGTTGGGGTGTAGTTGGTGGACAGGGGTGTGTTTGGGGTGCAGTTGGGGTGTATGGGTGTAGTTGGGGTGTAGTTGGTGGACAGGGGTGTGTTTGGGGTGCGGTTGGGGTGTATGGCTGTAGTTGGGGTGTAGTTGGTGGACAGAGGTGTGTTTGGGGTGCGGTTGGGGTGTATGGGTGTAGTTGGGGTGTACTTTGGGGCGTAGCAGGGCTGCAGGTGTGCAGCTGGGATTTTCGGGAGCAGTTGGGATGGAGTTGGGGCACAGGGGTGTAGCTGGAGTGCAGCTGGGCTGTAGCTGGGGTCCACTGGCTGTGTCCGCCTGACGTTTCGGGATGGGCCGTTGGGATGCGGGCGGGCTGTTGCCGGGGTGTGTTGGGGCACGCGTGTTGGGGTTGTGTATCCCAGGGTCCCCCCAAAGCCAATGCTGGAGGACGGAGCTCCTGTGGGGGTGGGGGGCAGCCCCACCCATGGGTGCTCCTCTACTGATCCCACCCGAACACCAGGGTCCTTTACGAATCCACCGCCCCGACGCCTGGATCCTTTTCTGGTCCTTCAGGGTCCCACCCGGCATCTGGAGGGATCCATAGGGGACCAAGGTGTCCGAGGGTGGGTCTGTAGAGGACCCAAGTGTCTGGGGGTATCTGGGCCTTTTGACCTTAACCCCCCCCCCCCCCCCCAAAAAAAAAAGCCCGGTCACAATCAAACCCGTCGTTTAATTCAGCGGAGGAAGTTCCCAACCGCTGCGGCATGGCTGGGCGTGGTCCCGCTCCCGCCTCGCCTGGAGCCGGACGTGGCCGCGGCGCTACGGGGTGGAACGGAAACAGGCTGCGCTTTGGGGAGAAAAGCGGGGAAATCGGGCCGGCTGCGTTCAGGATGCGCGTTCTGGGATCTGCTCCCTTCCCCCTTTGGGGGGTGATATTGCCCCCCCCTCCCCGTGCAGGAAACTGCTGGGCAGCCTGGGATCAGTCCTGGGACCCAGGAGGAATGACCCTCTTGGTGGCTTTGGTGGCCTTCTCTGGTCTTCAGCCACCAGAGGTTCAACCACCGAAGGTTCAACCACTGAAGGTTCAACCACCCGAGGTTCAACCCTCTCCCGAGGTTCAACCACTGAAGGTTCAACCACCCGAGGTTCAACCCTCTCCCGAGGTTCAACCACTGAAGGTTCAACCACCCGAGGTTCAACCCTCTCCCGAGGTTCAACCACTGAAGGTTCAACCACCCGAGGTTCAACCCTCTCCCAAGGTTCAACCACCGGAGGTTCAACCACTGAAGGTTCAGCCACCCGAGGTTCAACCCTCTCCCAAGGTTCAACCACCTGATGTTCAACCACCCGAGGTTCAACCCTCTCCCGAGGTTCAACCACCAAAGGTTCAACCCTCTCCCAAGGTTCAACCACCGAAAGTTCAACCACTGAAGGTTCAGCCACCCGAGGTTCAACCACCAAAGGTTCAACCCTCTCCCAAGGTTCAACCACCGAAAGTTCAACCACTGAAGGTTCAACCACCCGAGGTTCAACCACCAAAGGTTCAACCCTCTCCCAAGGTTCAACCACCGAAAGTTCAACCACTGAAGGTTCAGCCACCCGAGGTTCAACCACCAAAGGTTCAACCCTCTCCCAAGGTTCAACCACCGAAAGTTCAACCACTGAAGGTTCAACCACCCGAGGTTCAACCACCAAAGGTTCAACCCTCTCCCAAGGTTCAACCACCGAAAGTTCAACCACTGAAGGTTCAACCACCCGAGGTTCAACCACCAAAGGTTCAACCCTCTCCCAAGGTTCAACCACCGAAGGTTCAACCACTGAAGGTTCAACCCTCTCCCAAGGTTCAACCACCAGAGGTTCAATCACTGAAGGTTCAACCACCGAAGGTTCAACCACCCGAGGTTCAACCACTGAAGTTTCAACCACTGAAGGTTCAACCACCGAAGGTTCAACCACCCAAGGTTCAACCACTGAAGGTTCAACCACCCGAGGTTCAACCCTCTCCCAAGGTTCAACCACCGAAGGTTCAACCACCAAAGGTTCAACCATCGAAGGTTCAACCCTCAAGGCAGCCAGGCCAGGGCAAACTTACTCTTTTGGGGATATCCTCGGCGAGGCTGCTGCTTTCTCTTCCTCTGCAGAAGGATTTTTTACATCTTTTCCCCATTTCTCCTTCTTTTTTGCCCTTTGAAATCGGCCAAATTCCCTCTTCCCCCCAAGGGATGAAGGGTTGGGATTCTCCTCTCCCACAAACTCCTGCAAAAGGAGAGGCATAAGGTTAGGCGTAAGGCAGACAATGGAAAACCAAATCATTTTGCAAATGATTCGTCGCAACATTTCGATGACGAAATGGAAAATTTCCTTGGTCCGGGAAGGGGGGGAAATTGGGGTTTTCCGGGGGAAAAAAAAGTCCTTACCACGTGCACCGGGATCTGAAACTTGACATTTTGTGGGTCACGCTCAAATGGCAGTTCTGGAATTATTGCTTCCACTCGTCGTGGCCACTAGTATGTAAAGAAAAAAAAAAAACCACCCCAAATTGACTGTTTTAGACCAAAGCAAGACCAGCGATTGTACGATATCCTCAAGACATTCAGCCTTCAGCTCTTTTTTTTCCCAACGAAGTGAAGTACCTCCTCCCTCCATTGCTCCTGGTTTTCTCTCCTTTTTTTCTCCTTTTCCACTTCAGCCATTTCTTTTTTTTCCCCCGTCATTTCGACCCGAGACGGTGGGAGGTCCCGTAGGCGCCACCGTAGCACATTTTCTGCAGAGACACGCAAATGCAATCTGGTTTTGAGGCAATTTCTTGCTGGTCCGGATAAAAGGGAAAGGTGTTTTTGCTGCTCTGTGGTCTCGGTAGCCCACGGGCTTAAACAGAAACTTCTCGTCGTCTTCTGGATAAAAGCGAACATGAGGAGCAATGTCAAAATACAGTGTTATTACAGGGTTTGTGAGAATATCAGCTTAAATAATAAATTATAACGATGATGCGTAGCTTGCAGCTTTTAAAGGAAGATCCCAAAGAAGGAATTTGACGTTCAGACAGACGTTCAGGGCTGCAGAACTGAGTTACGGAAAATCGTTTCTTTAGCGTCTTAGTGCCACTGAGCTGCGTCGCGTACCGTGAACGCTCTGCTAGGATGTTCAGTGCTGGGCAGTGGGGTTGGAGGACCACCTGGAGGACTTGGTGCTTCTTCTTCTTGCCTGGAAAAAGCTGCCCAGGTACGGTAGGAGCTGCCTACGGATAGACGTTGGCGTGAGCAAAGGGGGTGAAAAAAACCAAAAGAGAAAAGAAAGGAATGAATCCTGCAGAATTTTGTGAAATTAGGGATGGAAAATGGAGGATTTCTGGGGAAGAAGCAGATGGTGCCAAAAGCCATCCTGCCCTTTGCCTGTCCATTGCCAAACCTGGTTGTGTTGGGCAAGAAGAAGAGGCATCCAATTTTCCAAGACTCGCCAGGCGGGAGATCCTTCTTCCTTTGCTTTCTTCCTTGTTTCTTCCTTCCCATTTCCCATCTTGCTTCCTGGGAATTTATGTTTGGGAAGGGAGGCAGAGAGGGCAATGCCTTCCTGAAAACCAACAGATCCTGTTGGAATATTTTCTGGAATAATTCAAGCACGAAAACCACACAGGTTTGCTCTGGTTGTGGAGAAAAGCATCACCCATCTTGGCCAGGAGCTCCTCGGCTCCTTGGATGTCCCCTTGCTTCCGGTTGGTATCGGGGTGAAAAAACAGTATTTTTTCTTCGTCTTTTCCTCGGCAGCTGCGAGAGAGAGAGCCCTGAAGTGGCCTCAGGTTCACCGAGGCCTCACGGGGATGTGCAGGTTACCACGATGCTGGATTGTCCCACTGTGACCTGATCGTGTCACAAGCGGGTCCTCACCATCCCCTGTCCCAAGACTTGCGGGATTGGCCCTGGAATGGGCCAGAAAGTGGTGGTTTAGTGTCCTTCAGGATGCCTGATCTCTGCTTTCACTCGGGACCTTCAGAACACCCAGACGCCTGGGGTTCTCCCCAAGATGTGTGGATTCACTGGGGACCTTCAAGACCCCTGGCCACCTCTCCTACTCCATGTCTGGGTTCACTGGTGACCCTCAAGACCCCCCCCTGGACTCCTGGGGCCACCCCTCCAGCCCAGGGAGTCACTTCCATAAGATAATGTTGGATTGGAAAGTTTGCTAAGTAAATGGATTAAAAAAAAAAAAAAAAGACTAATTGCATGGGGATCGTTTGCACATGAATAATTCGCTGAATTGCAAGCGTGAAGGCTGCGAGCTCGGTCACCTCCGAATGTGGGTTTGGGTGGAAAAGGGTGAAATTTAGGGCTGGATGTTGATGCCGCAGGAAAGGAACAGGAGTTGCTCAAGCACTGAATGACGCTGGATGCATAAAAGGACAGGGAAAGTTGCACGAGGCATTTTTTCCCTCATTTTCTCCCACTCGGGTGCCCAAAATCCTGTTGTATGTGATAGTTCTCACGACCAGCTTGCACCGAACCGCATCATTGATCGTCTCCTCCAGAAATGTCTGGAAAAAAGGTGGCTTTCTTCCTTGAAAACCCTGGAGCATCTCGTGATGTATTTTTGAAGCTTTGCACCCAAAAAGCTCAGAAATGTCCCAGGAACATCTAATCCTGTCCCCATGGCAAAAGTGATGCAAAAATGCCCCCACTCCCCACTAAATGGAGCCCAAGAGCCCCCAAAGAGACTGAAATCTGATGCAAGATCCCAAATGCTGCCTTCCTGACACCAAAGGTTTTGTTCAGACCCTGCTATAGCACCCTAAAATAAGCCCTAAATGCCTCCAAAGTCTCCCATATCTGTCCCGGGGTCCCCAAAGAGCCCGTCCAAGCTCCGGCAAAGCCCACCCAAGGCCTCGGGACACCGTGGAGGGCAGCAGGGTGAGGATGGGGGTTTGGGTTAGGGTGGGGGTGAGTTTTTGGAGCGAGAGCAAGCGCAGAGCCCCGGTGTCGGTGGGGCGGTGAAGGGGCCACCAAGGGAAGGTGAGGGCCAGCAACAGCTTTCAGTCCTGGCCCTTTCCGTGAGGGAGGCCATGGCGGTGGGTGTGCGTTTTGGACGTGGGCTCTGGCAAGGGTGAGGGGTAGGTGAGGGTGAGGGTTCCTTCCCCTTGGCAGGGGGCTGATGTGAGGGGAGATGCTCCGGGGGTCAGATTCTGCAGCGGGGAGAAGCCGTGCTGGGCTGCAAAGCCCAGAAGCCATCCCACGAGAGCCCAGGGGAGCGAGGAGGGCAGAAGGCCCTGCTCGCAGGGCTGGGCCGAAGGGCAGCTGTCCTTGCCCAGTGCCCCTCTGCGAGGCTCAGGCTCCCACACCAGCCGTACATCATCAAAGAGGGGCGGGAGACTCTCCGCCAGCTGCTCAGCGATGGGGCTGGCCTCCTTCCTCTTCAGGTGACCCATCATGTTTCGGAAGACCACCAGGGCCTTCATCTTGAGATCTGTGTTGTCGTTCTGGAGCACCTCCATGATGTGTGGCAGGAGGACCTGTATTTTTCTTGCCTGTATGGAAGACAGAGTTTCCCTTTTGTGAAACGGTCAAAGACCACCCTGGCAAAAATGCTCTGGTCGCTGAGCACCAGCCTCCTGGCCGGCTTCCTGGCCGGTGGTGGCACAGGAACCTCTGCGGCAGCCTCCTGCCATGGTGGTGGCCGTGGGCACACTGATGGGGACGCGGGAGAGCAGGGGGAGGGCAGGAAAGCAAAGACTCCCCGTCCCCCGCTCAGCCGCCCCCTTTTCCCACAGGCCCGAAGGGGCAGATGGCTTGGTAACCCTCCGTGCCGGGAAAGCTGCCCAGGCAGCCACCAGGCCCCACCGTGGCAGGGAGGGCGTTTGGAGCCGTCACCCCACCGCCTGACTCCCAGCCGAGGCCAAGCCACCCCCTTACCCACTGCCCCAGCCCCCGGCTGCCAACATGGCTGCCCTTGACGACGCCCTGCTCACCATGTCAGGTCTCTCTGACAGCGTGATGAGGCCTCTGAGCAACAGGGACATTCCACACGGAAGGTAAGGAGCCAGGCACCCTCCAGCCACGCCATCTCCCCTTCCCTGCGCACCAGAGCAGCTGGCAGCTCTCCCCGCACGGGGCTGCAGCCCAGCTAGCTGCTTTGGGAGCCGCGGCCGGCACGGCCTTGCAAAGCCCTGACTCACCGGGGATCCAGCCCTGCATGCGCACACCCTTGGGTTCAGGGCTTTGGCCTGATCCAGCCAGCTTGGGTAGAGCAGAGCTTTTGTGTGCAATGAGGGCCCAGGGAGGGTTCCTGAGGCTCCAAGGGAGGGTGCAGGGAGGCTGAGAGCGGGGTGCTGCGGGGACCAGGGGGCAAACTGAGGCCTCTAGAGCACATCGAAAGGCGCATTGGGGTGCTGAGAGGTGCTGAGGGGCCAACCGGGTCAGGCTGAGGCAACTCCAGGACAACAGAGGGGTTCAGAGGGGACTAGTGGATATGAGGAGGGCTCTCGGCCTGAGGGGACTGGAAGGGAAAATGAACAAGTCTGGAGGGGATCCGATGGCAGAAAAGAGTCACCCCCATCTTGAATTTCCAGGACAGCTAGTCCTTATCCACCGCTTTCCCATCCTGCCCCCACTTCTCCCCATTTGCCCTCAACCAGGCAGCCCGGATGCCCACCCCCAGCCAGCTTGGCCAGAGCAGAGCTCGGAAGGTGCCGCAGCCTGGTCACGCTGGGCAGCGGCTCCAGGGCACCTCTCAGGCTGTCAGAGAGGGCCTGTTCCAGGGTCCCCGTGGCTTTTGGGGGGTTCCTTAGACTGCCTCCATGGAAGAGACACGCTGAGGCAACAGCACTGGGACTACGGCTCCTGGCGCGGCCTGTGGACCAACACTGCCACACAGCAGGCCTGTACCAGAAGATGACAGCTCCCAGCATGCTCTCAGGCCAACATGGCTGCCCAGAACTGCCGTGCTGGAAGACGACAGCTCCCACCATAGCGACGACTGCGGCCCTCAGAGTTGTAGCCTGCTGGGTGCCATCCTTCCCCCTTCAACCCGAAGCCACAACAGAGGACGCAGCGCAGCCCTGCCACACCGGCCCAGGCCTCCTGCGCCCTGGCGCTACCACACAGCCATGCCCTGGGGGCAGCTCCAGGTCCCGCAGAGGGGCCTGGTGTGCAATGAGGGCCTCAGGAGGGGTCCTGAGTGGACCAGTGCTGGAAGAGATTTTCAGAGTGGGGGAAAGGCTGTCATTGTGAGAGGGTGTTCTCCATCACGGTCACGAACCAGACCGAGAAGAAAACCAGGCAGGCAGGAATCTCCATTGCTGGCAGCTTCCAAATCCTGCAAGGGCAAACTCAGCGGCAGAAGTTTCAGTTTCTTTTGCCTCTTTTCTTCATGAGCTCTTCCCGTTTGGTGGGAGGAAGAGAAGAGTTGAGGCGACAAAAAATATGATTTCTGTTAAGCTCGAGTGAATCTTCCACATTTTACATGGTCAAGGGGGAGAGGCAGGGCTCTGCAGTGCGCCAAAAGGAAAGGGATGTCCTGGGCCCACGCCGGGGTTTCTGAACATGGGGCTCTGGGACACAGCGGAGGGCAACAGGGAGGTCCCGAGGGGACATGAGGGCAAAGGGGGGCCTGGAGGCACCCCAAGAGCACCCAGGTGCCCAGCGCTGAGCCGGCTCCGTGCCCCCCCAGGGGACGCCCTGCCCCTCCCTGCCCGGGCAGCGCATCACAGTGGGGCCCTTTGTGACCTCCCTTTGTGACACCCCACTGCACTGCATGTGGTCAGTGCGGCTGCGGCCCCCAGCCCACACTGTCCGGCAGGACGGTGACGGGACAGGGCAGGAGCACGGAGACGGCGAGGAGCCCCCGAGCGCAGCCCACGTCTTTCCCTGACGCCCCCGGCAGCCTCACAGCGCCGAGGCGTTTCGCTGAAGCTTCCCCCTTTCCCGCCGCTACCCCTTTCCTCCGTCCCGCAGGATGGCGGAGAGACCCCCCAGCCACCCCAGGGTGGCCTGGGAGGAGGACAGGGCTTCCCTGGAGAGCAGCTCTCCACCGGAGCCCTACGAGGTGTCCATGGTCCAGCCGCTGCAGCTTGGTGAGTGAGGGGCCCTCTCGCTCTCGGCAGGGCTGGGGCCAGCGAGCGCACCCTGCTCGATGCCACCATCACGTTTCCCCGGCACGCTGGCAGCGGGGGTCCCATGGGTGGCGGGCATGATGCTGCCTGAATGACAGGGCTGCTCAGGGCGGGGAGCTGGCCCCAGCACGGCCTCTCCCAAGGAGGGAGGGAGCAGAGGCGAGCCAGCTCCTGCTCCGGGGCACGGGCAGAGAGAGGCAGCTGCTCTGGCAGGAGGCAGCGATGCTGTGGGACGGGGACCTTTCCTGCCCCTCTACAAGCGAGTTCCTCAGCCCGGTGCACTGGGGGCTTTCCCCACCGTGCCGTGCTCCAGCATCGCAGCCCGTCTGCCGGGCACCCTCCAGCCCTGACGCGCACGGGAAGACTGCGCCAGGGGAGCGGGCACGGGGCTGGACGGAGGGCAGAGCTCCTTCCTCTGCTTTCTCCTGCCGCCGGGCTCTCTCTACAGCCCTCCCTGCTCTCCTCCTTTATTAGATGCCAGCTGGTTACCTCTGTACGAAGAGAAACAGGAAACCATGGACTTCATCCGGGCCTTTGTCAGCAGCCCAGAAAAGGTAACCGCGGCCATTTCGAAGGCAGCTGTGCCGGCCTCTGCTGACAGGGGCTCTGCTGCCTGCTGCCGGGCTGCTGGAGGTGTGCTGGCTGGGCAGAGCTGCTTCTCCCAGCTCTCCCACACGGCACTGCACCCCCAGGGCTCCCGTCCCCCTGGCCCTGTGTCCCCCCCTCTCACGCTCCCTCTTTGTCTCTCTGTCCCCCGGCTGCCAGGACGAGGGCCAGAAGATGAGGTTTCTTGAGAGCATCTGCATCCTGTGCAGAACTGCCAGGCACCAGGGCTTGTCACAGGGCCTGGATGTCTTCTGCCACAGCTACGAGCTGGCAGAGAATATCAAGGTGAGGGGACACCCGGCGCCTCTGGGGAAGGGGGCAAGGCCCCCCGGCACCAGCACCCTGCGAGGACAGCGCTTGGGCGGGGCGAGGCTCTGGTGGCACTGGGTGCTGGCAGCTGCCATGTCCCATTCCGCTTGTGCTCTGCAGGTGCTGCTGGAAGAGGAGCCCAGGGACCAACTGTGCATGGCGGTGCGCCGGCAAGCCCTGCTTGCCATCGCCGAATTGAGGTACCTGCCCATCCTTCCTGGGGACCCCTGACCCAGAGGTCCGTGTCCACCTGCACGAGGCCTCGAGGCACCGCTCCCAGCACCAGCCTCCGACGGGCCCCTCTCTCTCTTGGCAGCTCAGTGGAGATGATGCTGGAGGGCAAAGAGAAAAGCCTCCTAGAAACCTGCTTCATGAGTGTCTTGTGGCTTCCTCCAGAAGAGGAAATGACAAGCCTGGACGCCTCCCTGTACTTCAGCGTAAGTGCTGGCTGAGCTACAGGAGCCCCCACTCCCTCTGGGCTGCTCCCTGGCCACCCCATGCTGCGCTATTCCAAGGCAGGGCCAGCTCTTGGCTTTGCTTTCCCACCCTCATCCCTTCATCCCCTTCCTCTGGGCCTGGCCACGTCCAGTGCCGCAGGCTGCGCTGCACGCAGCACATTGTCTGCCTCTGGGTCTCTCATGGGCACCGTGGGAGTCCTCCCTTGGCGCTGGGAGTTCCGATCAGTCTCCTGGGGCTGGGAGGGACAGCAGAAAACACTGCCACAACTCTCCGTCCTCCTTGCAGACCCTGGAAGCCCTGGATACCATGCTGGAGAAGATGGTGCTCAACGCTCCTGCCTCCAGAGTCAGCGAGGAGCTGCAGATTATCTTGCAGGTCTGGCAGGGGTGAAGAGGGGGCTTCACAGGGGCTGTTCCTCACCCCAGAGGGAAGGGATTGTCCACTCTGGAGTGGACGCTCCCCACACCGGTGCCATGCGGAGAGAGCACACTGCAGGGAGGGTGCCCACCTCCCTTGGGTAACCAGGGGCTGCCCACCGCGCTCTTCTGGAGCACAGTGGCTGCAGAGGGTGGCATCTGCCTCCCTGCCTGGCATCAAGGCTGGCCCGGGCCACTTGTCCCAAGCCTGAGAGGGACCCTAGGGGCAGGAACCCCGCTACAGGCTTGGCTCGAGACCAGAGGCAGCCTTGGTGGACTCTGCGAGTCCAGCCCAGGAGCTGAGCAGTGCTGCTTCTGCTGGAGCGCGTGTCTGCTCCCAGGGCACACCAGCAGCTTCTCTCTTCCCAGATGCTGCTCACTTTCACCAACTCTCAGAGGCTAGCTGTGCGGCAGAGGACCGTGGGGAGGATTAGGGTGATGAGCCATTTGCTGGCCAACAATCCCACACTGAAGGTAAGGAGCCAGGCACCCTCCAGCCACGCCATCTCCCCTTCCCTGCACACCAGAGCAGCCGGCAGCTCTCCCCGCACGGGGCTGCAGCCCAGCTAGCTGCTTTGGGAGCCATGGCCGGCACGGCCCTGCAAAGCCCTGACTCACCAGGGATCCAGCCCTGCACACACTCTTGGGTTCAGGGCTTTGGCCTGATCCAGCCAGCTTGGGTAGAGCAGAGCTTTTGTGTGCAATGAGGGCCCAGGGAGGGTTCCTGAGGCTCCAAGGGAGGGTGCAGGGAGGCTGAGAGCGGGGTGCTGCGGGGACCAGGGGGCAAACTGAGGCCTCTAGAGCCCATCGAAAGGCGCATTGGGGTGCTGAGAGGTGCTGAGGGGCCAACCGGGTCAGGCTGAGGCAACTCCAGGACAACAGAGGGGTTCAGAGGGGACTAGTGGATATGAGGAGGGCTCTTGGCCTGAGGGGACTGGAAGGGAAAATGAACAAGTCTTGAGGGGATCCGATGGCAAAAAAGAGTCACCCCCATCTTGAATTTCCAGGACAGCTAGTCCTTATCCACCGCTTTCCCATCCTGCCCCCACTTCTCCCCATTTGCCCTCAACCAGGCAGCCTGGACGCCCACCAGCTGCCTGCCCTCAACCCTTCTGCTCTTCTGCCTCCCTTGCCCAGGCCTGGCACCGCTTTGGAAGAGACATCTACGGCCCTGTCTGCTCTGGAGACATCCAGATCCCAATCCTGGGACAGCTGCTGGGACATCTCGTCCTTTTCCGATTTTGCAAGGAAGAGACAAGCTGTCCAGCTTTGGATGCTATTTATTGCCTCAGTGTATTCATGGAGCAGCAAAAAAGTAAGAGAAGTTGTGGTGGCCTTCATCCCTCCGCACACACATCTCCTGATAGCTCTGCTTCTCTTCCTGACCTCCTCTGCCCCTCACAGCTCCTTCCCGTAGCATCCCAGCTGTCATTGTGCTCTCCTGAAGTCCAGGATCTGTTCTCTGCTGCTCTCCTTCCTCCCTCCTTTCAGGATCCTTTGTGGTCCCCACAGCCAAAGCTACCATTGAGTACCATGTCCCAAAGCTACGTCTTCCCTATTAGTGAAGAGCACATCCATCTGTGCATCACCCCGGCTGATCCCTCCAGGGCTTGTAGCAAGAAGCTATTCCTGATGCCCTCCGGAAACCTCCTTGACCGCTTGTGTCCTGCCACGTTGCAAGCAGATCTCAGGCAGGTTTGGTAAGCTTGCTGGCAAAGCTACTGTGTCTTATTGACTCTTCTGTGTTTTCCCCGCTCTTTAGGCAGGTCACTGCTAAAGGATAAAGCACCACAGCTCCATTGGGAACCTAAGCCCACCTCCTTGCTGTATTATATGACCAGCAGCAGAAACATGGTAATGAGCTTCCCCCTTGCTGGGCCTCTTGCCCGTGGCATCAGCAGGGCACTTGGGTGAGCAAAGGCATCCAGAATCGGCGGCGCTGGCAGGGCCGGCGGGGCCTCACTGTCCCTGGTGAGAGGGTTCCTGCTGGACCCGAGCAGGGACCATGCGAGGGCTGCACTCCAGTGTCCCACCAGCAGCTCCAGCCCTCCTGGCCACCAGCAAGCCCTGCTTCGCTGTAGGGCCAGCACGCTCTGCCCAGGAGCCCAACCTTCTTCCCTCACCCCGAGGGCCCTCTCTTCTCGTCCTGCCCCGTGCACTGACTGCAGCCCCTGCTGCTAGCTTGCCTGCAGGCACTGCTGCCAGCACTGCCGGGCATCTCTCGCCGGGGCTGCTCGCACTGCCCAGCTAAGCAGCACCATCAGGGCACGCAGTGTGACATGTCTTCGCTCCCTTCCTTCCTCCCATAGGATTTTGCAAAATACCTCCAACCTTCTGAGAGGACAGACATCGTCCTTGTGGCCATCGAGGCGATGAGAGACTCCAGCATCTATGAGAAGCAGGCGGCAAGAAACACACTGGATGGGATCATGAGAGACCCTGACTTCTGGCTGGCGGATGTAAGTGGCCTGTGGCTGGACTGCCCTGCCCTTGAGCCCTGTCAGGCCTTGTTCTCCCTCCATGCCTCCCTCCCAAACCCACGTGTTTCGCTGCACTCCAGTGGCAGCATCACCCTCACCTGTGTCCCCTCCAGGTGCCAAAGATCATCAGCTGCATCCACAAAAACCTGGCATGCATCAACATCCAGTCAGCCCGGCAGAGCGTGGAGTCACTCCTGCTCCTGCTGAGCAACGAGTACCCCATGCAAGTGGTCACGAGCCTGTTGAAGTTGGCTCCACCAGGAGACAGGTACTGGCCCCAAAAAGCCATGCGGGCTTGTTCCCTGGGGGGAGAGGGACCCGGAGACTCTCTGGCTGCCAGATCCAAGGAGCACTGCACGACACCCCCGAGGAGCAGGGCCCTCCATCCCACCACGCTTTCCAGCCCTGCTGGGGCGGCCAGGCCCGCGGCAGCCAAAGCTGGCCAAGCCAGCCCACAGCCCCGCCACCACGCTCCTCCCACACCCACGGCGAACGCCACCTCGGCCCTCTCCTGCTGCCCAGGGCATCCCAACCGAGGGGCAGGCTCTGCGTTACGCAGGGCCACGCTGCTGTGGCCGAGGCAGCCCTGCTGACACAGCGCTCTGCTTTGCAGCACCGACATGGCCATGTGGGAGGTGATGCTTTCCATGCCCCAGACTTTGGAGAAGATCTTAAAGGAGCTCCTCAGCAAACTCCAGGACGTGAAATTACACAGCCTGGTCACGTCAGCCACAGAGGACGCCTGCATCCCCCACTTGGCTGTGAGTTACCAGAAAATGCCTTGATCACCTTCAGCGAGCCCTGCAGGCTCTGCCACTCTCTCACTGCTGTGTTTGCTTTAGGTGAAGGCCTCCAGTGAGTTTCAGTCAGAGGATTTTGCTGACCCATCCCACGACGAGAGCTATCAGAGGCATGCTAGCCTGGTGACGATGTCCCTGTTGCTCAGAGGCCTCATCACGCTGTCAGAGAGACCTGACATGGTGAGCAGGGCGTCGTCAAGGGCAGCCATGTTGGCAGCCGGGGGCTGGGGCAGTGGGTAAGGGGGTGGCTTGGCCTCGGCTGGGAGTCAGGCGGTGGGGTGACGGCTCCAAACGCCCTCCCTGCCACGGTGGGGCCTGGTGGCTGCCTGGGCAGCTTTCCCGGCACGGAGGGTTACCAAGCCATCTGCCCCTTCGGGCCTGTGGGAAAAGGGGGCGGCTGAGCAGGGGACGGGGAGTCTTTGCTTTCCTGCCCTCCCCCTGCTCTCCCGCGTCCCCATCAGTGTGCCCACGGCCACCACCATGGCAGGAGGCTGCCGCAGAGGTTCCTGTGCCACCACCGGCCAGGAAGCCGGCCAGGAGGCTGGTGCTCAGCGACCAGAGCATTTTTGCCAGGGTGGTCTTTGACCGTTTCACAAAAGGGAAACTCTGTCTTTCATACAGGCAAGAAAAATACAGGTCCTCCTGCCACACATCATGGAGGTGCTCCAGAACGACAACACAGATCTCAAGATGAAGGCCCTGGTGGTCTTCCGAAACATGATGGGTCACCTGAAGAGGAAGGAGGCCAGCCCCATCGCTGAGCAGCTGGCGGAGAGTCTCCCGCCCCTCTTTGATGATGTACGGCTGGTGTGGGAGCCTGAGCCTCGCAGAGGGGCACTGGGCAAGGACAGCTGCCCTTCGGCCCAGCCCTGCGAGCAGGGCCTTCTGCCCTCCTCGCTCCCCTGGGCTCTCGTGGGATGGCTTCTGGGCTTTGCAGCCCAGCATGGCTTCCCCTGACAGGTTGATGCCTCCGGGCGACCTGAGCCCCCTGTGCTGGGGCCCAGCCCGGCCCCTGTGCAAAGCACCTGCAGGCCAAGAGCTGCTCTCAGAGCCCCGAGAGCTCCCCAGCTCGCTGCCAGGCAGGGTCAGAGATTGCCACAGCTCCTGTGTGCAGAGCCCGACCCCGGAGCATCTCCCCTCACATCTGCCATGCTCACGCTCTTGGGCTAATGCTCACAGTAAGCAGGGAGTGGTCCTTTCTCAAGTCCCCCCTCTCCTTCTCCCTACCAGGAGTCCAGCCAGATGAGAGAGCTCTCCATCACGCTCTTCAAACAAGTGGTGGAGACTGTGGTGGGGAATGACAAGAGGAGGATGAAGAAGAAAGTGCGAAGGGGCCTGTTCCCACTCTTCTTTCACGCACATGACGAGACCGACAGCGTGGCCAAGGTAGAGATTCCAAAGCTGGCCAGTGACACAGGGAAGGGCAATGCTGACCCCCTGGGCATCAGGGACAAGAGCTGCTGGCAGTTGGACTCTGGGAGTGTGTGTCACCTTGGGGTCCAACTGCCCGAGTCACAGAGGACAGGGCAGAGCTGCCCTCTGCCCCGGCACCGGTCCCACCACTGCCTTCCTCATCCCCCAGTGCCTCTCGCTGCGGAGGTAGAAGGGGAGGTAGGGTCCCCTCCCAGCTACGCTCCCTCCATTCAGCCCTCCTCCAGCGCAGCCCTTAGCAAGGGTCCCTGCAGAACCAGCGCGAGCAGGGGCAGAGAAGCTGGCACGGACATTTCCAACGCCTGCCCTACCTGGTCCAGCAGGGCTCAGCAGCAGCCCGTGGCCACCAAGGCCTGAACACGCACGTCCCCACAGGCTCCAAAGCTGTCCCTGCAGGTGTCGGAGGCCAAGGCTTTGCGCCTCAATCCCTGTCCCCCAGGGCTGTGCCCAAGAGACCCCCACATGTTTGGGCCAGGGCATCTCCCAGCTTCCTAAGGGCGGGATCACCCCAGGAGCAAAGCCAAGAGGAGGGGGACGCCAGGTCTCCTTCCCCAGGCCATGGTGCCATCTCCCAGCTTCTGCTCTTCTGCAGGCCTCTGGGGAAGCCCTCCTTGCTGCAGCAGAGTTCCTCAAGTGGAAAGAGCTCCGACGCCTGGTGCAGACACAGCAGACCTGGAGGATTGCAGAGTGCTTGGTGAGGACAACCCCCAAGCCCCCGGGCCCAGGCTGGACGAGGGCTGCCCGCCGTGTCTGGGCTGTGGGCTCTGCAGCCGCGCCTCGCCTGCCCTGCTCCAGCCCGGAGCCCACAGCCTGGAGCCGCATCCTTGTTCCCGGTCCTCAACAACAGAGCCGCCAAGGGCTCTTCTCCACACCCCTCTCCCCTCCCTGCACCCAGCGGGAGGGAGGGCTCTCAGCAACTGGGGGTGCTGGGAGGAGGCTCTGCTCTGGCCAACTGGGGAGGCTCTGTGACACGCCCATACCCTTGTGCTCTCTCCAGCTGGTGCAGGACAGGAGCAGGGCTGAAGAATACTTGAAGCAGAGCCTGCCGTACCTGGAGGATGCTCAGGCCCCCTTGCGAGAGACGGCCGTGAGGTTCATCGGTGAGCCACAGCCCCCGGGGTCCCTCTTTTGGCAGCCTGGCCCCAGTCCCCGCCACTGCACTGGCAGCGAGGAGCAGCCCTGCGCCTGCCAGAGCCCCGCCTGCCCCGTGCAGGGCCTTCGCCTCCCTCTCCCACCCTTGCCCACGCAGGGGGGCTTGGCGGCCGCCTTCCTCACTCCCATCCCCCTCGGCTACTGCTCTTCCCCGCGGTCAGCCCTGATGAGGGGGAGGAGGCCGGGCAGTCGAGCCGGCAGGGCCGGGGGCTGTGCTGCTGGGAGCGTGCTGGGGAGCGGGAGCTCTGACGACACTCTGTGCCTAGGCCTTGCTGTGCGGTCCCTGAGGCACCAAAGCAAGGAGAAGCTGGCTGAGGTCTGCCACGGTGAGTAGGGAGCATGGTCTGGAGGGGATGCCTGGGGGTCTCTGCAGACACGGCGGTTCATCTTGGCTCTGTTTCTTTCCATCACAGCCCTTCGGACCCTGGAGGAAGACAGCGAACCCTCCATCCGTTCCCTGGCATGTCAGACCATCCTCATCCTGGGCTCTCCAAAGCTGCGGCAAACATCACGATGGAGGCTGCGAGCGCTCTGCTGCTGGTGCTGCTAAGCCAGGCACAGGGGCAACTTTCCACAGGAAAACGGCTCTCATTCAATAAACCTGGAACAACAAGCCCAAACCACCGGTGTCCTTCACATGCGTAGCGCCCTGAGCGTGCTGAGCAGACCCTGTCATTCCCGGCCTGTCACACCCGGGCCCCAGGCTTGTTCTACAAGTGTCCCCCTCGGTGAGGCTTTCCCCAGAAGCAGCCGCGTTTGTTCACCCCCTGGGGAACTCTTTTCTTTAGGGAGTCTTTTTTTTAGACTGGACAGGAAAATGAACAAGTCTGGAGGGGATCCAATGGCAAAAAAGAGTCACCCCCATCTTGAATTTCCAGGACAGCTAGTCCTTATCCACCGCTTTCCCATCCTGCCCCCACTTCTCCCCATTTGCCCTCAACCAGGCAGCCCGGATGCCCACCCCCAGCCAGCTTGGCCAGAGCAGAGCTCGGAAGGTGCCGCAGCCTGGTCACGCTGGGCAGCGGCTCCAGGGCACCTCTCAGGCTGTCAGAGAGGGCCTGTTCCAGGGTCCCCATGGCTTTTGGGGGGTTCCTTAGACTGCCTCCATGGAAGAGACACGCTGAGGCAACAGCACTGGGACTACGGCTCCTGGCATGGCCTGTGGACCAACACTGCCACACAGCAGGCCTGTACCAGAAGACGACAGCTCCTGGCCTGCCCTCAGGCCAACATGGCTGCCCAGAACTGCCGTGCTGGAAGACGACAGCTCCCACCATAGCGACGACTGCGGCCCTCAGAGTTGTAGCCCGCTGGTTGCCATCCTTCAACCCGAAGCCCCCCCCCGACAGAGGCTGCAGCGCAGCCCTGCCACACCGGCCCAGGCCTCCTCCGCCCCGGTACTACCGCACAGCCATCCCCCGGGGGCAGCACGGACCCGCCGGTACGGAGACTTGCAGCGCGCATGCGCGCAGCGGCTTCAGCGGCGTCCGCGCCGGAGCGCTGAGGTGGAGTTCCCGCCCGCCGCAATGCGCATGCGCTGTTGCCTGCAGCAAGCGCCGGCCTCCGTGAGGGAGCGAGGCGGCCGCGGTGTGGAGGCCGAGAGCTCCGCAGCCGTCAGCGCCTGGCGAACAGCACCCGCCATTCCCCTCTCCCCCGCACCGCTCCCCGCTGCCCTGACAAGCCCAGAAGCCGCCGCGCTGGTGACCCCGGACGCCTCACGGGGGAGATGGCAGTCCCGAAGCAAGAGAGCGAGGGACAGGCCGTTGTCTGCTGTGAAGAGCGGTGTTCTTCCACTACAAAACTGGCCCAGGTACGGCAGGATGCGGAGCGAGAGGCAGGCTGTGGTCTCCTGCGGAAGAGCGATGTTCCTCCAAACTTCAGCCACCTTCGCCAGGAGAGGCCAATGCTCCGAAAGACAACAGCGAGGGGAGGTGGCAGGAATGAGGGCAGATGAGAAGGAGCATGGCCTTTATTGTGCCTTTCCCCTCAGCTCCTGCTCTGCTGTTGCCCCCTGCTCATGTAAGGTTGTCC
The DNA here is from genome assembly GCA_037962945.1 of Sarcoramphus papa. Lineage (NCBI taxonomy): Eukaryota > Metazoa > Chordata > Aves > Accipitriformes > Cathartidae > Sarcoramphus > Sarcoramphus papa. The sequence goes on along the minus strand of CM075615.1, from coordinate 1,041,814 downwards.
TTTGCAGCACTGGTTATGACATGCTTTCTGGGCAATTCCCTCATTTTTACCCTTCCATAATCGTTCTGAAGGAGTATTTGCTTCAGAAGCAGCTTCCTGCTGCTTTCCAGATTTTAATGCTTCTATAATAGGAGACACGAGGAGTTAAGAGTCATTCTCCAATAACCTCAACCTCTTAAACCAACCTCGAGAAACACACCAGACCCCAATTCCATTTCCAGGGGAGAAATACTTAAATCCAGTATGTCCCTGCTATTGCATGCAGGCAAGGATGATGGTAGCATAGCTCATACTGGTTTGACACTCTTTCCCCTAAGGATAAGATGGACAACCTGAGAACAAGAGAGAACAGCAGTTACAGAATGGACTAACGCGCCATCTCTGCCTGTGGTCCAAGGGCCACCAAAAGAGGCAGGCTAGGTTGCCGTGATACCCGTGTTAGGTACATACACACTATGAAGCGTCAAAATACAGCATTTACAGCTACAGTCCCTGACCCCCACCTGATGCTGCTCAGCAATGCAGGATTTCCATATTTAACAAGTAGGAACCAAAATAAAAGGGCATGACAAAAATTGCTACTGGCAGAAAATAGCAGGATATTACCAATAAACAGATTTAATGTACAGGTGGGTTGAGCCACTCATGATACTCATAGCAATCAGGCTGCAGTAATTAAGAAAACCATGTTCAAATTCCAGCATTGAATTTTGTGTCTGGCCAAAGATGAATTAATTTGCTCTCTGGAAGAGGTGGGGATTACAAGAGCATTTCAAATCGGTGACCATAGGCAGGTTCAGGTGGTTGTACCTTAGGAGTGCCAGTGATGAGTCTGCGTCCCTGGAAGGCAGAGTCTGCGTCCCTGGAAGGCAGACAGAAGCCAGAGGAAAATCCAGGAGAGCACAGACACAGTCATAATCATCTACATAACAAGAAGCATCCATTTGCACAGTTGCACATACAGCTTTTTTTTTTTTTTTTAAAGAAAACTAACGTTAAGTGTAGCTGCATAGTCTTACCTCACCGTCACAAATATACCTGATAACAGAATCCCTTCGGATTACTTTTTCCTCCATTTACGTTTGAGAATCAAAACAGGACATAGGCCTCAGCAAACCTGTGCATCACCGAAACATCAAAAAATGCCTCAGACTTTGGCAGTTCTAAGACTAACTCTATTAAAATACAGTACTTAGTTGCTGTGTAGTTAAACAGCTTGTGGCTGTCTGCCAGGCAACTTTTCGTGGCCCATTCGTTCGTATCCAAACAGGAGAAATATTCTGAGTCTGCTAAAGGGACAGTCTTAGGAAAAACACTTTTCTTTCTGTTAATTCCTAAGTTGTGACACAATCACCTTAAAAGGCCCAAGCTTGCAAGCCTCTCCTGTCAATTGCTTTCACACATTCCATTTCTTGAGGTTTAATAAATAAAAAGTATTCATGTTTTCTCTTGTTTTGCTTTCGAAGCCAAGGATCAAAACAACGCAAAAAATCACCAACCAGTGAGGATGGCAGAGGGGACATTTTGTTTAGCTGAGGTCACCAGCTCCTCGTGGGCTTTGTAAAAGGTATTTCAGAACCTAAACTTCGGGCCCATCTCGACCTGACAGTATCCCTTGAAACAAAAGGAACATTTCATTATTCATATGATGCATTAAAATGACTTGACCAGACACATTCACATAATTCATCTATCAGCCACTTACATTACACTTCATGCATTATTACAGAAATAAGAGACTGATATAAAAGCCATCTGGAGATGCAGTGTCACAGTGAGATAGTGCAGTGTGCCTCAGGACACGGAAGCTTTAATCTGTGGGTCCTCAATCAACAAATTTACCAACAAAAAAAAAAGAAAAAAAATACCTTCAGCAGTACGCTTTCAGAGGGGGGAGACTATGGCATGGTTTGCAGCATAGCAAAAACGTGCACGGCGAAACACATCTAATTTCAACCGGTTTGTGAAGTTTTACAATTTAGAAAGAACAAAAACAGGTCGTCTTCCTGCCCAAACAACAGTAAATCTTGACTACCGAGAACAAGAGGAGGTTTCTCAAAGGCACAGTCTCAACAGATAACAGCTGTTACAAAGCAAACAATACGAGTTCGTATTTCTGTGCCACTGAATAATTGAGATAACGTGCTAAAGTACTTAAAGTACTTTCTGTCTCCTTTTTTTAGAAGTATCTTTTTTGTTTTTTTTTTTCCTGTGGGGAACCTCTGCTAATTTTACTTCTTTTGTGAGCAGCATGTATACAACACACCTATGGCAAAAAATAACTCCGTATTGAGAAGCTAGTAACTTTTTATAACAAAACAATCCTTGAAGAGATGAGTAGTTTAAGCTGCTAAGTGACTCTGCCGTGAGAAAGGAAGTCTGAGGATCCTGAGAGTACAATTTTGCTGCTGGTTGGTAACCAAATGAAAAAATAGTGCATTTCACCAAAGAGAAACCTAGCAGAATTTAGCAATGCTGCTGCCTTGATACCAGAGGTGTATGCTATAAAAGAACCAGTAAAAAAATCTTGTAAATCACACACTTATATTTAATATATTGAAACAAAATAGTTAAGAATGCAAGAACTGTATACAGATTAAAAAAATATTTTTTAAACCATCTGATCTTAAAAATAGACAATAGTAGTGAAGCTTAAAATACAACCACTCGCATTAAAATGTTTCAAGCAATACCACCTTGGTGTGTCCTGTTCCATCAAATGGCCATTAAGATAACGGATCAGTTGTTAAAAAGGTTGTGTTGGTTGGAGTCACTTTTTCACAATCCAAATCTACAACAGTTTTTCCTTTGATGGAAGAGCCCGAGCATTCCTGGTGCAAACTTTCCCGCCTCTCTGCAAGTTTAGAAGTGGATCGAGCCATCGAGCCACTTTGGCTTCCATTGGTTTGAGAGCAGACATTATTAACTTTAGTAGTTTTATTTTTGTGGTGGTTGTTGTAGACTTTATATTTCATGAGGAGGATGAAGATGAAAACAAGAACTGAAGCCACAATGATACCCCCAATAATGATGATCATGGTTCCTCCAAGAAACTGCGCGTGGAGGGATCGGCATTGTTTGTATTCTTCCTGGGTTGTGAACTGCACGCATCCGATCACTCTGGTTGCGGTCAAAGATGTCAATCCATCATCATAAACAGCAAGAACACAGAGGTCGTACTCACGTCCTGCAACCAGATCAGTCAAGAAGAAGGATTTACTAGCAGCTGGAATCATCCTGTAAGAGAAAATGAATACAGTAAACGTCCAAGTTGATCAAGCTAAGGAGAGCTCTTTTGACTCTCAGTGCCGCTGTGAGGAAACGAACAGAGCAGAAGATGAGCACGGCAACCGGACCAGGCAGCAAAAATCTAGCATTCCCTAGGTTACTCGGTAGGGATGGAAGATACAGATTTTAGCAATGTCAATATCTTTACCTTGGCTATTATTTCAGACAAACATGGACTAGAGTGCACACGCTTACCAATGGCCAGAGGAGAAGTCACACTTGATCTATTGATTTGATCTGCATTATCTTAAATTTCCACAGTTTCAGCATAAAAGGGCATAACATGCCTCACGCAGAATGGAATACAGTCAGCCTTTCAAAAAACCAAAGGAACTGAAGCAAGATACTTAAGGACTTAAATGGCAGAAAAGGGTAAAATTAAACTCGTAAAATGTATTTTAGTAATTTTACATCCCAGGAAGCACATTTTGAAGATCAAGGGAAAAAGGCAAACTCAAACCTTTGGTCTACAGCTTAACCTTATTTCCATCTTCTAACAGCTCCGTGATGCTCAGTGTCTCGTAATCAGGTGACCGGTAAGAAGAATCAGAGCAAAGCGTATGCGCTTGCAACTAAGCGGAGTCTTTTGCCGCCCAATAACAGCACATACTGACTTCCTTACCTTGATGCAACCCTACCATTGAGGTTGTTCTATGTCAATTCCAAACGATCCTTTACCACAAAGTAGCAATCGTACTAAATCGACAGATGAGAAGGATCCCAAAAGAGCAGCTATATGCTATGTCACAAATTCCCACAGATCCCAGCCATGACCATACGAATCGCAGTATCTCATTGCAGACCAGCTCTCCCTATGTTTGGCTCAGATTCCTCACTGGAATAAAGTAGCACTGTTGCAGAGGAGCCAGTGAAACTACATCCATTTATAGTGGGGGGGCACGTGGCCTTCTCCTGGCCACAAAGGTGGTGGTGGTGAAGACTAACCACTTGTCATACAGTCTTTTCCAAGTAGTCATCCGTGGGACTAAGGATGCTTCGACTGGAAAGAAAGAAGAGCTACACCTTCAAAAGAACATTCTCCAAACACATGGCTGCTACCACTTCATTTATAACAACCGAATTTCTGTGACTATGAAAAAACAAAACCACTCCCTTGTCGATGTACGTGCACCATCACAGATTCCTAGAAACGCTAAAGGAGACGACCCCCAGAGATCTCCAGCCCAGCTTCCCACGCAGAGCAGTACTATCACAAACAGTAGATCAGGTCAACCACGCTTCTGCCTAGCCAGCATTTGAAAACTTTCCACGAGCTCTCCAAGCACCATTCCAGCATTAAACTACCCTCCTAGCAGATATTTTTCCCCTAGTGTCCGATTTGAATTTCCCAAAGCGCAACTCATAACCATTGCCCCAGCCTTAATTTGTAACAGCAGCTTCACCACCTCCACAGAATGTGGCCGCGTGCTGGGCTGTAAGGCTAACGAGATTTTTACTGCAGGAAAAACAGGGTTTGAGAGGAAACTACACAAAGATTCATCTGTCAAATTGAAACACCCAAACAACTCCTAGCATGTACATAATGAGAAATTTAATCCAACATTAATGTAGGAGGAAATGTGCAAAGCTAGCAACTGCTTGAGACCAGCGGAACAAGCCCTTGAAATTCCTCGTGGCCACTGTTACTCATTCGGAGTGCAGGCAATGCAGAATGAGGTCTCCCAGCTGCAAGCATTAACAATAGACTCATCCCTTCTCTGCCCTGCAAGCATTACTTTATGGAACAAGCCTTTTATTGTGATTGCTGCTCTACAGTTATACATCTCCTGTATCGGCTGACCACTAAATCCTTGAAGTACATCGTGCTCCTTGCTCTTTCCTTTCTTCCACAAATTTAATTCGGCGCTGTCATTATATAACGTTACACCATGTGAAAGAAAACACCGAGGTTATGTTGTCTCGCTGCACTAGGACTCCAGAAAGCAATTCATCGAGCCTTTGCTTTTCCAGGTACGACTTTTGGTAGTGTGTAGCCGGCGATTCTCCCACACTCACCACGTGAACGTGGCCCTCGATGCTCAGCTGGCAGGCGTGGCTGGTGCTTCGCAGAGCACCACTCAGTTTGCTCTGTGGCTTGACGTTCACCTTCCTAAAACATATACCATTATCAATTATCAGACAAATATCTAATTAACTTTTCAGTCTTCTGTTTAGCCGCATTTCCTAGTGGCCAGACACGACAAGAGAACGCCGTGGGCTCAGACTGGACTGCATTCCTCCCTCAGTTCAAACACCAAGTTCCACTGAAACTAAGCAGAAGATTCTTGCTTGTCATACAAAGGGATGCGACTGCGAAGATGGAGAATTTAGTTGCCTGCCTTCGACACTAAAAGGCTTCGAAATCAGTCATGCCTCCCAGAAAAATACTGCTGGCAACTGCATCCGTGGCACAAAGTCTCAAATTGCCTGACATCAACAAAACCGTCGCCGAACCTCAGGGCACAATATGTAAAAAAAATTAAGGGATATCACAGATAACCTCTGCAGAAGGCAGCGCCATTTAGAAGACCAGCTAAGCAACAGGAATAGAAAGGAAACGCCATACAGAAAGCATCTTTCTAGTCTTTCGGAGTCTGCCCATGTGAGAGGGAGGTATAATTGCAAAAATTATGCAAAGTACTGTTTTCTAGCTTAATGTCCATATTATCTGCCTTATTCAGCAGCCTTTGATGCTCACTTTTCCTCTTTCAAACAACTTTCTGCATTGCATTATTGTCAGGATTATTCAATGAAGAATTCGGTATTGAAATTTGACTAATTTCCATGGAAAGTGATGTACAGCATATGCTGTATTACAGTGTGCCCAGCTATTGCTGCAATACTTTTAGGGTAGCTGTCATCAAAAAGAGGAGGTTCTAAACGAAGGCCTTTCTGATCTCCTGTGCAAATCTTCTGTACAAATGTTGAATAAGACCAAATATATATTTGATTTCTGTCAGCTTTTCTGGTAATACAAGGCTATTTTCAGCTGCACGAATAAGGAGAAGCATATAGTCTCGATAAGGTAGAAGATAAGGTTTCTTTACTGGCTAAGCAGTTATTCGCAGACATGTCTCCCGGGAAAGGCAGCTATTTTGGCATATTTAGGAAGTTTCAAGGAAACCTCTACAAATGAGTCAGGACAGCTCACAACTGAGTAGGCAGTCTGCCTACAGCCATGTCAGTAGTTAACCTCTGCATGTTTTCTTGCTTATGCCTGCAGAAAATTCACTTCTGCAGTATAGTCCTCCCTATACCATATTTATTTTATTTCAGTAATGCTATAAATGATCGAATAGCGGTTAAATTCAATCAGCTTGACAAATTAGCACAGGATCGAGTATAGCGGTTGTAACAAAGGCAGGTCTTTAGTGCCAGGCTGCGGTGAACGGCCAGGACTTGTAGGAAAGGCCAGAAAGCATGTGGGTAGATATTGGGAGCAAGTGTATCATCTGAAAACTTTATCATTCTACCAGAACCCGCAGCCTACAGTTTAGAGAATGGCATCTTCAGAACAAACATCTCCATTAGCACTTAGTTTGACCTAAAAACAGTTTAAGCACCATTGACTAGACTGTAGGTTTGTTACGAAACATACTCAGGATGCCATACGATCCTTGACAACCCCAAGCGACTGGGATATAGGGGCACTGTGATTCTAAGCAGGGTAAAGCTTATCAACCTCTCAGTGGAATTATTCCATCTCAAACTACGAGCTGGCAGCAAAGTCATTTACTTAAATAATTAGTTTGCATGAAAGACATTTCACAATAGCGATACAGAAACCAAAATACCATGTCTGCCAGGAGATTCTCGAATCTCCGGGGACGCAAAAACCTTTTTCTTGGCTCTTCTTTTGGGGGTTTTTGTTTTTTTTTTTAATTCTTCAAGAAATGTTATTATGTTATTTCACAATAACTACCCATCAGTTTTTTCCCTCAAAAACCCTCTTCATTTACATTAGAGTTTCATCAGGAGCTGGCTTCCTGTTACCTATGAAAGCTGCTGAAACTGTGGCGTTTAGACACAATTCCGTCAAATCATTTTTTTTGTAGCTGAAAGTATACTACCTTTTCTCTGACATCTCTAAGGTCACAGAGTCTCCACGTGCTCGGTGTCGGCCCACAAGCACCATCTTTCAAAGGGAACAATAGCAGAACACTAACTGTCAGATTTAAGCAAACAGTGCTACCGTAACTCGCTTAAAAGCGCTAACATCTATAAACCATAATCCGTGCCAGCGTTTCCCCTGCCATCTGTAGTCAGCCAGTAACAAGTAAAGCCCTTTGGTGAAAACTCAACTGTGAAATCTGCTCACAAAACTTCTGACAAAACATCATTTTGTGAGATTGGAAATATTTCCTAGCAACACTGTCAACAACAACAACATAAACGGAGCAGCTCGAAATAGAGATGGAGTCTTTTGTTTGGACTCTAACTGATAATGATGCTGCCCATAGGAAAATGTCATACTGTGGCCAGACTGCCTCAAATTAATCACTTTTACTTTGGCCAACCCCTCTGCCCCCAATCCGATGCCGCCATTTCGAAGGTTTGAAAAAAACAGAATTTCTCTTCTGCCATTTCAGCTGTTCAGTTGGGAGGGGAAGGGCAGGGGTGAAAGGAAGGGATGGGGAATTTGAGGTGTTGGAGGGACCCCAGGGACAGGAGGTCTTTTTGAACTGATTCTGTCAAACTCCTGAGCACCCAGTTTACTCAGCTGATTAAAGGGATTAAAAAGCAATCAGTATAGAGGCTGGTTTTTTCACAGAAACACCCACCGAGACCCAAATACGATCTATGACATCTGTGGAGGTAAAAACAACAACAACAACCACCATTCTAAGACAGCATAAAATCCTAGACCATTACTGAACCCAAGCTGCTGGCTGCATTTTTCAAAAGAATTATTTTCACATGGTTGGTGCTGCAGTCTGGAAATGAAATGACCGTGCATCAGAAGATACAGACAGTTATGAAGCATTGATGGCAGGTTTCTTATTTATAGAGCTTCCACACAAATCATGCCAAAATTTCCGATAGAAGCAATGACAGCAATTGATTCTTATTCATACTATTTAAAAAAAAAAAAAAAAAAAAAATCATACTTTTGCATCAACAGTACGAAAGTAAACAGGGATGTTTTCCTCCTCCAGAAAAAGCACAGCATCTTCGATGCTTGGGAAACAAAGACATTGATATTTCATCTTTGAATGATCTCTCCATAATGCAACAACTACCATCCATCATTTGCATTCGCAAGGTCTTATTTTTATAAACGATGCTGCAGCTCCAGCAGCAATCAGGTGGGCAACCTCGTTAACCTCTGTGATCTGAGGATTCCAACTTTGTAAGGGTAATCCCGATTAACTCAGCGCGCAGTCAACTATGAGAACATAAGGCTTTTCCCCATAAAGGGAAACCTGAAGAAGAGGTTTCCAAGGAGAAACTCCCCGAAGAAGCCTGGAAGCTGCCATGACAACTGCTACGCTGCAAGATAAGGAAAAAAGCTACCAAAATTAAAGCCAAAGAGTAACAAGTCACGTGATCCCCCATATTTACAGATGTCAGATGGCTCTCGTATTTCTGGACTTCCGTTGATATAGCCTCCTTTTTGAGGAATGACTGCTGGCCCGGTGAAGAAATGCAAACATGGCCATTTGTCCAAGATTTCCTGCTGACAAACAGCCACCGCTCGCGTGCAGGCTTGCCGGATAACCACGGCAATCCCGACACACTCCAAAAATCACTACAGTTACTGCACGCACACACAGCAGCTCCACCGGTTGAGAGGCACGTTGCGCTCCCTGCAAACCTGAGTCCATCCATACGGCGCACGTGCAGGGTCCAGTGTGTCAAGGGCACCCAGAAAGGAAACACAACGTCTTACGGCACGTGCCTGAGCGATGAGGAGCTAGAAAACCTCTCGCAAACTTCACTGTGTGAAATCTAGCACGGTCCTGAGGCTTTCCGTTGCACCGCACTGAACTAATTTAAGAATTTTGGAGCAGACGTAGCGTGGCTGATTCCAACTGCTTTTCACGCAACAGATGTAATCATTGCTATATTGATCTGGCAATATATCACCTTTTCCCCACGAGTGACAGCTCTGCCCTTTAAACAACGGTACTTTGTACTCCGTATTAAAAGTGGTCTGCCTCTCAATTGCCAAGTTTTTCTCTCAACAGAGAAAACAAGGACATATAATCAGCAGTTTTATGCAATATATAGTCTTTCAATTATCTATAGAGAAGCATCACTATTAAATACTCATCTTCTAATTTATAGCATGTAGTTGCAGCTAATTAAAGTTAGATGATCACTAGCTATGAAAGATTAAATTCAATGCTTAGGAGACTATTGCCTTTGATGTTAGGAAATCCAGCTTCTAATTGACTAGGACATCAATCAGACTGTTATGAAGCATTAGTAATCTGCTGCTTACATCAGCTGTGGTACAAATTGAAGTTTATCCAGCCTAGCTCAGAAATACAGAATCACTTTTTTCTTTTTTTTTTTTTTTTTTTTTAATTTGCTGACCATTTGAGGAAGCACCGGCAGACAAAATAGGAGCGCCTGCAGTTCCCTTCAGGGGATTTTGAGCATCAGTTGCTGCCCCACTTCTCTCTTGCACACCAAGGGAGGCTACAAGAGAAAGGTGGCCCAGGGTCCTGCGGAGATGAGCCTTTCATCCCATAACCTAACGCAAGGAGTCATTTTCATAAAGATACTTATGAACTATATCAGCATACAAAAGAAGAGCATTTTCATCTATACATACACACAAACGTGTGCGCGCAGCACGACAAAGCAGCAATAAAATAGCGTGGCTTCTCTCCCAGATTAATTATTGCTTTCTAAAGCTTGTACAATATTTGTCACTACTCTTTTAGTGTCGAAAGGTCAGTTCTGCTGATATCTCTTCCCCAAGACTAGCACTGGAAACCTGGGCAGGGCACTTGAGCAACAACAGCTAAACTAAAATTATAGCATTGTGAAGTCCAAATTGCACAGGAACTGTAATCAGCATCAAGACTGTAAGCTGTTTAAAGAATACAGATCCATTTATATCTCAGAGAAGGAAAAGCTGCGCCAAGTGGCTATTACGATTCTTGATTCACTCTATACATGGCTGTACAACACAGTTTCCAACCTTTCTTCTGCAAACAAACAACGCTCTTACTTTCAATATTGATGCTTTCCACAAATTGCTACCTGCGCCTTAATTTACTGATTCTGGCTTGTTGCTACTCATCTTGCCAGATGCTTCACTCTGATGCAATTCTCTTTCTCCATAACTAATGTCTGCCTTCACTTTTGCTAACCCCTGTCCCAGGAGACAGGTCAATGTGATAGTTTCCATTTCACAGAAAGAGAGGAGTTAAGCGACTCACCTGAGACAACAGTAACTGGCGGAGCCAGAAGCACAACTCCTGTTTTTCTTTCCACATTCACCCCCGGGAAAACCGCTGTGTGGCTATGTGTTGTGAATCTCCCAAACGAGGAACGACAAGGAGCAATTATGGTGCACTTATGTGCAAGTGTACGCAGGCGGTGTAACTACGTGCAGGGCATATCCGTTATTCTCACATACATGAAAGGATAATTTGATTGCAGTCCAAAGGGAAAATTAGGAAGAATATCATCTCCCTCGTTTACTTCCATAGGCTCCTAGCATGGGCACAGATGAACATGCACTTACCCACACTTACCTATCCAGAGGGAGAAGGAAATGGAAAGGTGAGGAAAAAAAGGAGTCAAAGGAGCAACTTAAATTCTCAAGATAAAGCAAAGTTGCCATAGCAACTGCTCTTCCCTTGGTACCGCTCAACTTGACGGAAGCGACAGGTTTCTGATGCATCCTGCACCGCTTAATACTTTTCCCAGGCAGCAAGCTATCGCCTGCCAGAAATAAATTACGCTGTCTGCTCTAGGTAGAAGGAAGCTTTTCATCTTCTGTAAAACTCCTTTGGCAGGACTGAAGCACTGCCACTGCTGGGTATGCTACTACACATCTATTTACATCTTCATACAGCAACAGACTGACTCCGTGAAACAGATGTTTATATACCTTACCAGAAACACGGAGTCTGAGAGGGGTCTTGACCATGCAAAGGGTCAGCAAAGAAATCTGGGGACTCCTGTTATCTCCCGTGCACATTAATGCACTCAAAACACTCCGACATTTATAGCATAACTTGAAGCAGCAGTTGTTCAGACAACTGCAAATGCAGAATTGCTGCCCAATTACCATTCCTCTCACTTTAGCACAAAACTTCCTTTAATGATCTATATTTGACGATTACTCACTGTGGGAACTGAACGAGAACACACGAATTTTCATCTTTGAGACGCCCATTATACTACAGTCTATTACATTGTATTATTTGAAATCCCTGCTCTGTGATTTGAAGCATCAAGTATTTTCTGGTTTTGTTACCAACCTGAGCCTCTCAGTTAACAGGAATCTGGGCCGAGAAAGGGGCATGGAAACATAGTATTCTTCCCCGTTTCTTCTTCAGGAACAAGGCCATTCAGCAGCAGCAGCATTCAACTCTACAGGTTTATTAACAAGCTACCACATGAGTCACTCATTTATTTTTAGAGACTTTGGGAAGTTTAAAACTCATCGAGAACAAATTGCTGCAATTGCATGAAGGCTGCCAAGTCGGCTGACCAGCTGTTATGGCAAAGGATGAAAAATCCCATTAAACAACTCTCTTATACGACTGGCCGTGCCTGCGATGCACCCACCAGCTCTAGCTGCTTCTCGCGTTGCTTGCTTCACTTTACTTTCTAGTGGGAGAATTGAATAAAATCCCTTTAGAAACCCCAGCCACAGCTATCGAGACATCTCTGCTTCGCATTTCCCTTCATTTCGCAACTTCGCACTCCTTTCAAACAGCAATGTCACAAATGTTCTCACAGCTGACAATTAAATGAGGCTTCATCTTCCAGCCAGCTCCTCACCGTCCCTGTCAGATACCAACAAGGCATCCTCCCACCCCCTCTTAAGAGACCCTTCCTTCCCCTCACCGAGTCCTCCTGCTTCCTTTCTAGCTCGTAGCCCTGACAACGGGAGGATGGATGGCCTCCTTCCTCAAACAGTCTCTGGGGATGGGCATTTTAACATGAGACTTCTGAAAAATCCCAAGTGACTGTCAAGTGAAACGTCTATTTCAAGGACTTCAGGCAATTTTCATACACAGTTCCATTTTTTTAAATTTTTTTTTTTTTTTTTTACAAGAATTTGCTTGCAATGGTAGGTATTTGAAATAGCAATCCTAGCAGAACAATCATCCTACATTCCTTTCCTTAGGGGACTGCTTACTAAAGCAGTATATTTGAACCCAAACTTTCAGGTATATTTCTGAAGCTCTTTGATGTCCTTCTCCTTTTGCTTGCTCCACTCCAAACTTCAGTGCAACCAGTGGCATTACATTAGAAAAATCATTATCACTCGGTTTAGAGAAGTTGTCATCCTTACGAAGCGCACAACTATGAAACATTAAATCCGAATCAAATGCTGGCTCCCACTTTAAAGTCATTCTACCCCTCCCCTATCCCTTCCACCCCCAGTTAATCCCAAACAAAAGCCTATAAACAGAAAGGCAGATAATCAGAAACCCAGCCACCCCTGCAGAGGGGAGCGGCTGTAAACTTAATCTGCATGCTGTCCACTGAGACTTAAATAGTTATTCCCAAGTAAATTCTACCAAATAAGCTCCAGCGGACAAGCGTGAAATCCACAGAAAATACGTAACCTAAAACTTTCTGCGCAGTGTCCAGTTCATACCAGTGAGTTTTATCCCCACGACACCACAAAAGTGGAGAAAAGGAAGCGCGCAGCGACTGATGCGGGCTGAAGGTTTGGCATAACATGGTAAGGCCATATCCATGCAGGCAGAATGTTGCTTTGGGCATCTCGCAACTTTAGGCATCTTGATTTCTTCTCTCTTCTCCATATTTTTAAGTAAAATAATTACACTTAATCAGCATAAAAGGTAACTAAAATCTCCATCTCAATTTCCTTAAATGTTAACAACTAAGATATTGCTCATCAGCTTCGCTTGGTCCATTAAACTGGACTATGAAACTTAATTATGTCTGTAAAGAGTTTAGAGATCCTCAAGAGGCAGCACAGAAGCAGATGTATTATTAGTTTTAATAGTGTAACTCCTCAACAACAGGAGTTTAATGAGCGAAGTCTAAGGCAGCCATTGTCTCCTCATCCCCTCATTTACACTTACTGCTTGCTATCTTAGCTCTCATTACATGGAATACGTCAAACTATGCTATCCTTTTTTCTTACTGCCACTACCTACTTCACAGAGGTATGAGCACGGGTATGCGAGCAGGGTTACCTGTACACTAGTATGTCGTCGGCAGAACTGTTATACTGAATCTGGTACATTCGAATCGCAGGGAGGTGATGCTGAGAAGGCCACTGGATAAGAGCAGAGGACGACGTCAGCTCAGCGACCACGACCACCTTCTCTTGCTGAGCCTTCGTTTCGTTTGGAAAGCTTGACTTGGCGGATATGAGAATATCTGAGGGGCCAGGCTCCGCGTCTTTATCGCAGTTGGTGCTGTTAGCAAGGTTAGGGTATGGGGTAACGAGGAGTTCGACTGGAGCCGTCGACTCTCCCGCAGCGTTTGATGCTATGCAGGTAAACGTGCCCTTGTCAGTCAAAGAAGTAACCAAAATATCCAGAGTACCATTGTCGTAAGAAATCGTCCTAGACGTATTAGAGACCAGCTTCCCATCGGGTGAGATCCAGCGAACGTAGGGATCTGGATCGCCGACAGCTTTGCACTTCAAAGAGACGCTTTGGCCTTCTGTCACTGTTAGTTTTGGGGTTCGGTGTGTTATCATTGGGGGTTCACAGACAAATTCCTCCTCTTTAATAGACCAAAAGTATTTGCCCATCAGTTCGGGTGGAGAGGCGCAGGTTTCTAGATCATCTTCTCTGGTGAGACGTCTCAGCCACACGAGTTCGCAGTTGCAGTGCAAAGGATTCCCTCCGAAGCTAAGCACCAGGGATGACAGCGGAGATCCTTTAGACTTGGCGTACACCGGAATTCTGGAAAACAAAGGATCAGGAGGGATCTTTTTCAGCTTGTTGGAGGTCATGTCTAGACGGGCAAGTTTGTGAAGGTTTGAGAAGATTCCCTCTGGCACAAACTCAATGAGATTATGATCCAAACTGACCGTATTGACATTAGAAAGTTTGGCAATTGTTTCCCAAGGAACGTTAACGAGATTGTTGTAGGACAGATCCAGGTCTTCAATTGTTTCAATAAAGTCATCCAATGACCCAGGAGAGATATAGTTTAATTGATTGTTACTGAGTATTAAATGTCGAAGGTTAATTAAACCTTTGAAATGATCTTCATTGATGTAAGTCAGTCTATTACTATCCAAGTGTAAGGCGTGAAGGCCTTTAAGATCAAAAAATGCGTAAGGCATGATTTGACTTATTGTGTTCCTCGATAGTGTCAAGTGAATTAGATTAGTCATGTTTGCAAAATCTTTTCTCCTAAGTGTAGTGATAAAGTTATCCATTAACCTTAGTTCTGCTGTTCTCCTGTCAATACTGGGGGGCACAAAGAGAAGCCCCGTCTTCGTACAGAGAATTGTGAAGGATGGAGACAGGTTTTGACACATGCATCTTTTGGGACACATCATGGCCTTCACAGCTGTGCTAATAACCAGTAGATAGACAACCAGCCTTTCCATCGTAAGAAAAATAACAGACCTAAAGGGGGAAAAACAAAAAAAAGAAGAAGAAATCCATGTAAATGTATTTTAATTGGGCATTACAAATAGGTTTACATTGAAGTTTTCATTACAAGTCCACCTGTGCAAACTGGAAACACTTTCCGAGACAATAATAAAATTACCTGCTGATATTAACTGGGATGGGTTTAGAGCTAAGAGCTTCTAGTTCTGTGCTAGTTTGGCTCCGCTCTCCTCCTGACAGCAACACTTCAGACTGACTGCGAGGCAACAGTCCATCACTGCTGCTGCTCTGGGACGCGCTAACAGGGTTATCTGCCTACTAGCAGCTCTTCACAACCAACAGTGTTGACAGTTGTACTTTAATAAGTGGAACAAAGCAAGATGCGAAGTTGATGCTTGGTGAGAGGAATGTGAGGGGGAAAAGCAAATAAATATACAAATTTTTGAGGTTAAAAGTACCATCTACACAACTTCCTCTACGCACATCCGACTGTTTGCTACGGCTAGAACCTCATTGCAACCTGCATATCACTTCATTACTTTGCGATTATGCTCCCCTCACTTTTTTGCCATTATACATGTCCAACAACTTTTTTGTCTTACCCCTCAACCTCATCTATGCCCCTCCTCAGTCTTACCTGTATCGAGCAGTGAGCTCTTTGCAGAAATGCATGTTTTAAGGACAAGGTTTTGGTTTTTATCCCAGGAGGTGGCAGGGGTCTAAAACTTCTACAGCAAATAAGAAGGAGAAATACCTTCAAAGGCATTTCTGAAAAGCAAGGCTGGGTTCCGTCAGAGAAGCGGGTATATATATTTTTTTTTCTGTGCAGCACAGGTAGCAGCTTTAGAAAAATAAATTTCATAATTGCACATGGGTTTGGTCAATGACATTATCTCTGTGAAATCTTGTGTATGCCAAGTTATTTCCCATTGTATCTGAACTGCTTGCCTGCTATACCAAGGGTAGATTTTCATTTCTACTTTACCTCCAGCTAGCTGGAAAATTGCTAAGCATTAAGTGTGGTGACTCAAGCAACCATGAAGGCTAAACCTCCCAATCTGCAACATAAAGGACTCAAACTATGCGTTTCGTGCGAGTGTCCTTGCACAACCCAATTCCAAACTCCAGCTGGCAAATCCTACTCCAAAAGAAGGGTAGTGGTCTTTTTGCAAATGAGCACACGTAGTTTTTTACTTCACATACAAGCTCTAGCACGCTAGAGGCCACAGCTGATTAAAGTTAGTTCCGCGTGACAATTCCTTCATATAGTGGGTAAACGCAGTGTAAAAATAATCAGCTACTGCCTTTGAGAACAAGCAATGCAACACAAGACACGGTCCTCAGTTTAGCACAAAGCTGGGGACAAGAGCATAATCTGCTGAGTCAGCTATCTGTAAAAGAGACTACCAAAGCCTTTGCCTACCAGGGCACAATTTGCTATAAGTCAGCAGATTCTTACAGTATGTTTGTTTGTGGGTTTGGGGTGTTTTCTGGTTTTTTTGTTGGCTTGTTTGTTTTGTTTTACTTCAATGATTTCCATGAACTAGAGCTCCTTTACAGGGCCACAGATCTTTAAGATACGGAATTACAGTATCACAGTTGCAGAGTCTGGAAATTAGTCTGGTTAGATCAAATTTAAAGCTCCACAGAGGGGGGAAAAAAGTTATTAAAATCAACCCGTCACTTATACAGTATTATTACCTCAATTCGGAGAGCGTGAAACTCAGTCTAAACCTTTTAACCAATGCTACATATTCACTTATTAGAGGTGACTCTTTAGTTGTACGCAATTCTGACCAAGTCTCTGCAAAGTATTTTGTAAAAAATAAGTGAAAAAAAGAGACAAACCAATCAACCAAACCCTCTCCAAAACCTCTGACTGGTTAGAGCACAGACAGTATGAGAGGCTGAGAGGACAGGGCTTAATCAGCCTGGAGAAGAGAAGGCTTTGGTGGACCCCGTAGTAGGAACCTTCTCGTACCTCCAAGGAGTTTCAGGGAGATGGAGCCAGGCTCTTCCCAGTGGTTTGTGATGGGAGACCAAAAGACAAGGGACAGAAATTAATAAAATTAAGGTTCAAGCTGGATAGGAGGAAAAAAAAAAAACCTTCGTGAAGCGGGTTGTCCAGAAAGGTTGTGGGACCTCCATTCTGGGATGAGGGGACTGGACAAAGCCCTGATCCCAGAGCTGACCCTGCCTTCAGCAGGAGATGGGACTACAGACCCTCAGGCTTCTTCCCACCTGTGTTATCCTGTGACCTAATAACTGTGAATATCCCCACATTTCTCCCATTTCGGCTGTAGCTTGACAAACCGTAGCCTCTGCCTGTCTGATTTTTAGTGCTGGTTTCAAAGTCCAATTCTGAACATCACTTTTTATATTCGAGAGTGTCAGTTCTATGCAGAGAGTGTCAGTTCTATGCAGAAAACGATAAATTTTCTGTTAAGAACAACTGAGTTA
Organism: Sarcoramphus papa; assembly: GCA_037962945.1. Taxonomy (NCBI): domain Eukaryota; kingdom Metazoa; phylum Chordata; class Aves; order Accipitriformes; family Cathartidae; genus Sarcoramphus; species Sarcoramphus papa. The sequence continues at coordinate 1,024,322 of CM075615.1, read as the reverse complement.
GGAAAACAAATCCTACAGTAGAGTTTGCACAAAACTAATTCACTTTATACGTATAAGTTTTTCTAATAAGCATCCTCTTAGTAATGCCTTGCTTCCTGATCATTTTTTCTCAACAGCTTTTATAATACTTAATATACTCCGCTACAAGCTTTATCTTTCAAATATTTGCTTTTTTAAGAAACCCATTTCTACTGTCACTCCATCCTGCACTCCGAACCCTTCTTGCCTCTAATGGCTCCATCTTTTCACTCCCGCTAGGTACAAATGATTAACGGATGCGCAATTATCCAAAACCAGGCTGCTGTGCAATACTGCAATTCCCTCGTTTTGTCATTAGCAAATATTAATGCAATATTAGTGGATTAACTGCCATCTGGGCTGTAAGAAACCAGTACAAACCCACCTCACTTCAACTGTTATTCTGTTAAAAAATAATTCAATGTTACTAATGTGAAACCATGGCACTAAAATTAATGATTTTAGAGCCAACAATGAACGTAGTGCAATTACTCTTACAAACTGTGTAACAGTCGCGAGGAAATTGCGACTCGTAAAGAAAAGCTGCACATAAATGAATTACTGCTATTGCTCTGGATTCTTGTTAAAAGCGGGTTTGGCACCGTCACCTAAAAACTGCATCAGGGATACACCTGATTGCATGATAATACAGTAGTAGTTTTCAAGACAGTTTAATCCACATCACCTCAACAGAAGGCAGTAAAAGAAATAAATTCCGTGCTTACAAGACTACCCACAGATCTAGGACGCAACGGGGAAAACGCTTCTCTGAACTCTTGCTTATCGACTCATTTCCTCAAGTTACCATCTGCACGGTTGCAGCTTAAAGTTCATGCAAAAAAAAAAAATCGGCTGAGGTAGTCATTTAATTCCAAAGTAATAAAGACCGATAGAATAGAGTAGTTCCAGTTGGAAGGGAGCTACAACAAGGGGGTCGTGTTCAAGGTATGTGCAGAGACACGGGGTTTTTTGCTGTTTTCCTACAGCAAAACATTACTAGGTTACCACTGGCTATCATTTGTAGTCTAAACGATATTTAAAGGAAGGGATATTTAATTCCAACAATTCGCAGCTATTGGCCTATTAACTTTGTTCCGTTGGAAAGAGCGCCGGTTGCCTTCGCTGCAAATATAACAGATTTCCAAACAGCTTTAAATCGGTACCGTGGTATAGAGATTTCTTACGCTCTGCAAAATACACGCACAGTGTGAATAATGACGCGTAAAGATACTATTCTACCAGCTTTAAGGAAGAAATTCCATCTTCCAAAAAACGGTCCTTTGTCAAGCGCCTTTGCTAGGGAACGGCACCTTTCTTCAATACAACCCATATTTATGTCAGCGTAATCTGTTTCCTTCTCCTGCACCTAGCTATTCATTTTACTGGACTTACTAGCAAAATATATTCAAGTACGCGGTTTCCAGTCTGTACTTGTTTACGCTGCATCTATTCGGCATTCATCCGCATCTTTCAGCGGTGTTTAAGGGATGTAGCTACGTCCGGTTTTTTTGGTTCATTCTCCACTGAACTGGGTTCCTGACACGTGTAGAACATCATCTCCAACCATTCTACACCCAGATGTATGCCACGTCTAATACCGTCAGCTCCTCCATCTTTGCCTGCTCAAAGACACGTCTTTCTGCTATTTTTGAGCACGCACTAAAGGCTTGCTGAATCTATTATTTTCTTATCCTCACCATTTAATTGCCCGGCACTGGCCTCACACAGGACCCTGAATACAAAAGCTGCAGCTGCATCAGCTTCTGATCGTACTCAGGTCTTTCTGAAAGAGACCTTGGCTCCCTACGGCACAGAAATATTGATATACGGAGGGTGGCAAATAGCTATTAGGTATTAGAAACAGCTATTTCATACCCTACTTCTTGCACCCTTATCACAGAAACGCAGCCCGAGATATTTCATCCACCCAAGCGTTGCTTTTCCAACAAACAAAATTAAATCTGATACACGAGAGATTTCTGCAGAGGCTATCCGCTGCTGAGTCCGCCCGAGATGAACAGACCGTGCTCCTGCATATTTCAAACGCAGGCTTTTTTTGACTGTCCCACTGCCGTGACAACCTGTTCGCTGCACAAGACAGGTGCTCGCCATCTGCATCCACGGAAGGAAAAATAAAGCCCAACTTTTTCTTGAGGGAGGTTTTATTATTACCCTTTTCTGATCCAGAATGAACCACCACATTGGAAAAAGTGTCACTTTAATTTACCAACAATTAACAATGTGCTTAATTTAGTGTCACCTGCCCCACCTGTAAATGAGCAAGAAACACTTCCAATAAGTGTTTAAGTATCATCTTGCTAATTTTCCTTCTTTTTTTTTTTTCTTTTCCAAGACCACTGGCAGTACATCTCTAGATACACTTGGGCACAGAGCAGATTAGCTGCAAATCTCGTAGCCAGCATTTCTCCAAACCCAAATTACCATAATTAACATTAATACTAGGATTGTTTGGTAGGTTTTTTTAATCTAGTTCACAGCATAATAGGAAAACCAAACCATTTAATATTAAAAATAACAAAATATAGAATATTTATTCTTTTCCCTGGCATTATTTTTCAGACATGTCAACTATGCAAGTGAACTCATATGCCTTTTGCTTTCTCACCGGAAGGTGGCACAAATAATATCCACTTGTGCTTGGTTATTGCCTGCCACTCCTCAAGTGGATGGCACTGGGGAAGTGTATTTATAACGCACAAAAAAAAATCACATTTCCAACCCGCGCTAGAGAGGCGCGGAATAAGAAAACCAGAAGGGAAAGCACAGCAATAACGTTCATCTCCATGTTCATTTTTGCCTCACCTAATTCAGTCATCTGTCCAGTGCATTAGCAGACCTGACAATCTTTCTTTTTTTTGGTTGGTTTTGTTGTCGTTCCCCTCTCCCCCCCCCCCAAAAAAGCCAACAACAACTACTTTCTGTCCTATTTCCTAACCTTTAGTGCATACCATATACTGAGGAAGGTATAGAAGGAATTACCACCAAAAAGGTTAAATGCTTTATGGATTTATTGTGTGAGTATCTGCACTCCCTCCCGCTATCTCTTTCCTTTCTCTAAGGGCCAAAGAGCTCGTGATGAGCTGTGCTGATCTTCTTTCCCCCCCCCCGAAAATCCTCAACTGGAGCCATTTAATCTGTGGTTGAGGTAGCCAGGACACCAACATAAATTAGGAAACAGAAATAGCTCCTGTGGGTTTTGATGAATGGTCCAAGGTCTCCTGAAGATGTACTTGATGAAAAGCAGAGAGTGAATTATATATTGATGCTTTATTTAAGGGCAGAGCAGCTTCTGGTGCAGGGAGTCTGGAGGTAATGCTACTTCAGAGTTACCACGCTGATAAACGAGCTATTCTTAGCCATGCTGTCTGTCTTTCGCAGAGGCTACACTCAAACACAGCCAATATTAGCAATTAAAAGCATTCATCTTTAGTGGAAGATCTATTATGAATTGCAACACGTCCCACCACCAAGTCCGAGCACGTTGTACCTAGGGAAGTCCTTCATTACATGTAAAATTATATCGGTTTTATCTCGCTGGCTTCACTGTCTGCTGCTTGTACTGGGGAATTTGGTGCACAAACAGTTCCACCTTCGGCTGATCTGAACCTCACGCTGCAGGTGATGCTCTGTTAGCAAGAGCACAGCCTCCCTGGGCGCCTCAAAACCTGAGAATCACAGAGAATTTTTCCAATAATTCCCACTTGTGCAAGGACTGTTTTAAGATTATCTGACTCTTAACATCCCCTATTTGACAGTGAAACTCTTGGAAATATATAAAGCACATCATTCTGACGGGACAGTGAATTTAAGATGAACACGCATTTTTCGGGACACCGATTCTTTGATTTCTTAAGATGAACAGACAAGCACAATTAATGTTAAACAACGGAGAGAACTGCTGAAAAATGTTCCTTTGACGGAAAGACATAACGATCATAGTAGAAAAATGCTGTATAGTTTAGATCGCACCTTCTTACTCAGGAAAGGCAAATTAGATCCCTGATGCAACAGGTCCTCGGCCCCGTTGGGTCTGGTGGATTAATGCCAGCAAAATCCCCAAAAGTTTGTAGCTCCGTATTAGGAAAACGGCTCCTGGTCAGAACTTCCCACCAGGAGATGGAAAAGTTGAGGCCTTTTATCAAAGCAAAAATACTGCTCTTTGAGTGTCTGGAAATTTAGGAAAAGAGGCATGATAGAAGCAGAGCACTCCTCTGTGTAAAACACCGTGCCCTAACCACCGAAGAAAATCGCAGCTCCGGCTGTAAGACTCTCCCAGCTCCTCAAAGAGGTTGTTGGAGTTTTTATTTTAGGACAGTCTTGAAACAATTTGGTGACATATTTTACAAGACTATAAAACCCACAAATGGCTCTTTATGACACTGAAAAGGGGAACTTTTGCTGCTTAAACCAAAATCATCTTATTAGAAGGGCCTGGGTAGACCTTTTGTGGATAGTTTCTAGACATAGTTTAACCTCCGTAACATAAAATGCCATAAAATATCCCTCTCTGGGTAAAGAGGACAGGAAGATGAGTGAAGTCTCCATCGTGTATGACTTCATTCTGATACGGACAGTTAATATTTGCAGTATGGTTAATTGCCCCTCAGTTGTTTGGAGTATCCACCAAGTATTTGGATACACAATGAAGCATCCCTGCACGCTCTGCAGTCTTGCCTAATCTGGTCACTCCAGCACGGTCCTTATTTCTAAGGTTAATCTAGTTTCCTGTCATCACAGCAAACTGTGATGCCTTCTGAAACAGTTTTCCAAACAACCTGGCAACTGTAGTCTGCCACTTCGCGTCTCGCCCGGCATAAAATATAAAAGAGGTCCAATTACGAGCTTTCCTCCTTCTAAACCCAATTCCAGCATCCTGCCATATGTGGAAAATGACAAATTGATTTGAGAAGGTATTTAGCTGCAGAAGATGCTCTGGGAGACGGCGGGTAGCGTTGTTAACAGAATTCAGGATTCCTCCCTGTGGACCACGCTCGGCAGATGCTGTCGCAGCTCGTGCTCTGCCACCAGTCGCATTCAGCTGCTGAGCTGGCCCACCTCTGCCAGCTTCTTACCACCCCATAGCCTACTGTCAGCCCGTCAGTTCCACGGGTTTCATGTCTCGCTGCATCCCAGCCTCCAAGTAGAAAAGCCCATGCAAAGAAATATCAGCCTCAGGGATGCATATTCCAAGGGGAAGCTTCTGGGATCACAAAAATTTGGAAATAGAAGCACTTTCTTGTCTGCCCTCAGGTCTGCAATGATTTAAATCACTAAGGGTGGAAGTCTGCAAACTGGATGCCCTGGCTTCGGCTGGGCTGCCTAAACCTGTGGTTTTCATGAAGGCTTTGCAATACGGATACAGAGAGAGATGCACTATATAGAACAAAATTCATCCCAAGCAGGTATCGCACTGCCTGCTGCTCACTCCCTTGCTAAAGGGCAGCTTGCTACAACCAGCCATTAACAGTTCTTCTGCTAGAGAAAAAAAGAAAAAGAGGAGACGAAAAAGAGGAGACGAAAAAGAGGAGACGAAAAAGAGGAGACGAAAAAGAAGAGACGAAAAAGAAGAGACGAAAAAGAAGAGACGAAAAAGAAGAGACGAAAAAGAAGAAAAAGAGAAGAAGAAGAAAAAGAAAAAGAAAAAGAAGGAAAAAGAGAAGAAAAAGAAAAAGAAAAAGAAGGAAAAAGAGAAGAAGAAGAAAAAGAGAGAGAGAAGAAAAAGAAGAAGAAAAAGAGAGAGAGAAGAAAAAGAAGAAGAAAAAGAGAGAGAGAAGAAAAAGAAAGAAAAAGAGAGAGAGAAGAAAAAGAAAGAAAAAGAGAGAGAGAAGAAAGAGAGAGAGAAGAAAAAGAAAGAAAAAGAGAGAGAGAAGAAAAAGAAAGAAAAAGAGAGAGAGAAGAAAAAGAGAAGAAAAAGAGAGAGAGAAGAAAAAGAGAAGAAAAAGAAAGAAAAAGAAGAAAAAGAGAAGAAGAAGAAAGAAAAAGAAGAAAAAGAGAAGAAGAAGAAAGAAAAGAAAATAAAAAAAAAAGATATGCAGACTTGCATGCCTATATAAAACCCTCGACATCAAGCTTTGTTAATGCACTTGCTGTTAACACAGAGGGAGAAGGGACTGCCCAAAGCTCCGCGAGTCTCTGTGAGGAAGCCAGTGATCTAAGACACCGGTGCTAAAAATAGCAAAAAGGGGCCAATTACGAATGGCACGCTGCCGAAGCGCCGGGAACTGCGACATCCCGATAAGCGTACCTGCGAGAGACGGCGCATCTCCCTGCAGGCTTCAGAGCCAGATACCGCCGCTTTGCATAACAGACAAGCGACGGGGTTTTCTGACTTCCACTGAAGCGATGCTCACGCAGCAGCTGCCTGAAACGCAACCAACTCAACTTTGGGGCAGCCCTCGGACAACGAGCTTTGCCACAAAAAACTCTCGGCGCCGCGTTTGCGTTTCCTACTCGTGGCCAGCAGGTCGAGGGGGCCGATTCTGCCCCTCTGCTCCGCGCTGGTGAGATCCCACCTGGAGTACTGCGTCCAGCTCTGGAGTCCTCAGTAGAGGAAAGACATGGACCTCTTGGAGCGGCTCCAGGGGAGGGCCACAAAAGTGATTAGAGGGATGGAACACTGCTCTTATGAGGAAAGGCTGAGTTGGGGTTGTTCAGCCCGGAGAAGAGAAGGCTGCGGGGAGACCTTCTGGCAGCCTTTCAATACTTAAAGGCGGCTTAAAAGAAAGATGGGGACAGACTTCTTAGCAGGGCCTGTAGCGATAGGACAAGGGGCAATGGTTTTAAACTAAAAGAGGGGAGATTCAGACTATCTAGTCTGAAGAAATTTTTTACAGTGAGGGTGGTGAGACACTGGAACCGGTTGCCCAGAGTAGTGGTAGATGCCCCATCCCTGGAAACATCCAAGATCTATGATCGTTCTATGATGACTCTACGATTCTGCTTACGCTGGTGTAACGTCGAGGTGATAGCCACTTTCTTCCATCACAAGGCAGCTTTCAAGAGGAGCGTGCAACCATTGCAAGGGATTATAATGGCTTCATGACCACTTCAGCCAAACCTGCACGAAACGTCCCCGCCATCGCTCCCATGACCTTCCACATTTAGGTTTACGAACCGCACACACAGTGCAAATTGTGCTGCGCTCTGTGATCTGACGCAGAGGGACCTCTACAGCCCGCCAAAGTCTGATCTTAGTGCATTTTTCAGTGAAAGCGCTCACGCAAGTATCAGCAAGGAGAATTCACTGTGCCCTTACCACATTAGCTATTGTAGTCTTTCCAAAAATAATTAACAAACTTATTGATGATTTTGCCCTTTATGAGATTATCCGCTCTGTTCCAAACGATGATTACAGAACACAAGCAAGCTCTGGCATTTCTGTCGATTAATTCAGTGCAACTAGCTGTTTCCCTCGACAGGCTGCAGGAACAGGGTGACAGTTCTCGGGAAGTTCAACAAGGGGAAGAAGCGCAAAGTCCTGCACCTAGGAAGAAACAACCCCCGGCACCAGGCTATGCCAAACAACCCTAGGGAGAACTTTGTACGACGATTTAAAACCAAGTATTCTACAGCTCACTGCAAAAAGCGTACCTGACTCCAGTCTTGGTTGCAAGAAGAAATTGTCCCAGCACTTAACTTTCGTGGCACCTCTTGGATGATCTCGCCTTATCGGTCAAGATTGCTGGAGCAGCATTTTCCTTTGGGGTTGCTACGCACTAATAATTACAGTATTGCCACTAAAAAGCTACACACTCTTCTAAAATATTCTGTATGAGGCAATAGATTGAGACAGCTCTATTATGCTGTTAAAAAGATTCACAGAGTCTGTTAAAGCAGTCTTAATGAAAGAGTGGAAACAAGCAGTGGCAGGAGGTCAAGAGAATGTCAGATGTGAGGAAGGGGAGGAAAAAACCCAAACGCATTAGAAATTTATTACTCGGTCTTTGAATATGAGACGATTCTTCAAACCACAAGAACGCGCGCACTTTCTCTGCAAAACAAATGGAAAAAACACGCTTACTGTTCACTGAACCACGCTCAAAGGGCTGACTTATTAATTGTGGGATTTCGATAGCGCTTAAGCCTTCTGCAAGCTATTCAAAAGGACGAGTTTCATCGCACTAAGTCCTCTATCAATTATTATGCCCTTCCAGTGATGATTCATGAACTCTCGCATGTTTGACACGCACCTGTAAACCTTAGAGTGAGGCGTTTGCTGTTGGCAACGGGCAGCAGAAAGGGACAACACAGCCCTTTCCCAGTGCCTCGAGGAGCAGAATCCCCCTTGCTGTTAGCTGGGGATCCACCGGCAATGGCAACCCCTCAACTGCACGACTGCTACATGAGCTTTCCTAACAGGGCTGTGAAAATCCTTCCGAGTTCAAAGCTGGAAGGCAAACGTTTGGGAAGTACTTGGAAAACCACGGAGTTTTCTCTGCGGAGAAGAATCCAGAGTTGTGCACAATTATCTACTAACTTCGTGAATTATTAAAACCTCCTGCACAGGAAAGAGCTTTAGCATCGCAACTGGAAGTGGCAGAGCTGTGCCTGTGCACTGGGTCTCTGTTACAAGGCTGTAAAACGATCTCTCGGGTGTGCAGCTACAGTTGTACGCCACCACCACGTGCACGGTCCCCAGTAGGGAACTGTTCCAGGATAAAGCAGAAGAAATACCAGCAGTTGGGCTTTACTTGCTTACTACTCGTATAAACATTCATGTTGCAGATAATACCACACCGCTGAAACGCAAACTAAACAAAAACCACCAAAACCCACCACACACACTACAGCAATTTCTCCCCACATATTATTACTTTCTGAAACCACTTCTCCAGGCTTTCCCATTCTTGCAATCATTACGGACCATTAATTCACACTAACCAGACCACAGTCATTATGTGACTTGATATTATTTGGAAATATATTCAGCTGCGACGTTAAGCGAGCTGCATGGAACAAGCTGTAGAAGACTGACGCCCTAAACCATACGATGACGAACTGAGCAGGGAACACAAAAAGTGTTGACCTTACTGGCAGGCTCCTTCAGTGGCATTAAAAATCCTGGAGAATCATAGAATCATTTAGGTTGGAAAAGACCTTTAAGGTCGTCGAGTCCAACCATAAACCTAACACTGCCAAGTCCACCACTAAACCATGTCCCTAAGCGCCAGTCACGTTTTGCATCGCAGCTACTATAAACCGCTATTGCTGCTGCCAAGAGAAGAACATCTACTTCTCCCAGTGCCATCCGCTGCCCCTACTTAGAAAGCATTTCTCCGCAATTCCCAGCGTCCTCTTAAAACGTCAGCACGGCGCCCGTCCCACGTGAATTGCGACCTCCAACCAAACAGCGCTGTCTGCAGGCCAAGCCTGCACGGGAACCCACCGAGATGAACATAAGGACCGGCTGTAGGAGATGCTGCGGATGACTCAGGTCGGAGCGTTCTTCGCTTTGAGTCACTGTTGAATCAACGTCGCATTGTGATACTAGGTGTCACGGTGCTGCCTTCTTAAAAAGAAATCATTATGCATCAGCTCTTCTCTCTCGCATTACTGAAAGAGGGAAAAGGGGGATTTTTATGAAGCAAAACACCAAGTAATGAAGTGTCCACCTACTACTATTAGGCATTTGCTACGAGATGTTCAACACTAAGTGTTACCAGCTCTGCTGTTTCCACTCTTTAACCAGCCCAAAATGTTTTACAACTGATGACAGCTAATGACACTTATAACAAGGCTGGCAGACAATAATTTCATTACAAATCCCATGCCACCACCGTTCCCACTATTCAAAGTCTAACAAGCATAAAATTGCATGCTCAGTATGTATGCAGGCAGGTATGTCATTACTCTGACAAAGAAATGATAGTATTTGTAGACAGTACGTTAACAAAAGAATAACATTCAGATGAAAATCACCTTTGGTTCAATAAGAAGAAAGTAGGTTGCATAGAAAAAAATGTCTCTCTTTCTGCAGAAAGATTTCATTCTTCTCAAACTTCCCTTCTTCCCGGTAGTTGTGGCTAGCACGTTGAAGATTAGTCACTGAGCAATGGATTTCAGTGCAACCGTTGTACAGCTAATCGCTCTCCTCCTTTCTAACTCTGTGCTAGGGAGCCGAGATCAACAGAACATCCAGATTTTTTTTTTTTTTTTTTTTTCTTTTCTGCAATTCCTTTCATCTTCACACAGTGCAAAATAAATCAAGTTACCCCTCTGTGGGTGCCCAAAACATAGTCCCTAATAACAAGGAGGCTGCTTTAAACTGTTTTAGCAAGACCTTAAATAAATGTCTTTCCTTGAAAGGAAGGAGCGTACTCTTTACGCTTAAACTGCAGTCTGGCTCATTTGCATTTGAGGAATTAAGGGGAACATTCAGATTGGTTTAGTATTAATGCATTTGAACAACTCCTTCGTTGCTGGCGCTGACAGAGGTATACTTGAGAAAAATCAGTCTACTGGGATGGAAAGACTCTTCTGTAATCCAATAAAGCGTGCTTTATCAGCTGATCTCTGCAATGCATCACTGAAAGCCATTTTGTTAGCCACTGGGAAGTCTCTCTTGCTGAAAACTGGCAGTGATGCTCTCAATTGCTGTTTCATCTCTCAAGAGCATGCAATTGCCTTTATCTCTGACAGCTCTGAGCATTTCTAAGGCAGCGCTACCTAGAGAGAACAACTATTCTGGGCTGCAAAAGGTATCGGGTAAAAGCTAAGCACGTTCCTCTGAACATCAGATGTACACCTACTTTGGGACAGGGCTTGGGCATAACCAGCCCAGAGACAAGCAAAGATTTTGACTACAGGCAGAGGACGGCTTGGTTTGTACCACTCAACACCTTCCTTTTCTGTTTAAGGAAAACTACGCCATAATTTCTTTATCAAAGCAGCCTCCCAAGTTCCAGCTCATTTTGGGAGCCCCACAAGCTCCGCTGCCGTCATGAAGAGACAATCCACCGTCTGCCGACGGCACGGCAAATAAGGCAGGACGGAGAATGACCAACAAAACGCAATCAACGCATGATAGGGCTCTGCTTCTGCAACGCAAGCGCAACATTCAGGTTTTATCGAGTGTTTCCCCATCATCTCTACCTTCTGCCCTGCTGCTGGGACTTCAATCCACAGCAGAGCTGAGAGGAAAAAAAAACAACAACCAAACAAAAACCAAACCACAAACCAGTCTCGGTCACATGCTGCACAAAGTAATGAAACCATATCACAAAGCCAAGCATTCTTGCCCAGCATGCAGCAGTTTCCAAAGAGACTTATAAACCCCCTTGGCATCAAGATTAATGACTTTTTTTTTTCTTTTTTTTTTGGTTTAAATTGCAATTGTTCAGAACAATTGTGCGAAGCTTACTGTGTGTTCCTTTCCTCCTGGCTCGCAATTTCTTCTGTTCGCTTGAAGCAGGATCTCTCTCTCTACCGCCTTCCCTGATTAATGCAGAAAATCAGAAAGCCACAGGTGCCACGAAATCAGAAGTTTGTAGGAAAAAAAACTCCTTGCTGAGCACGCTTGTCAGGGGATGCCAGCTCAATCAGCATAGCAATAAGAAACAAGGCCAGTGTAAACACGTATATACAGCAGATACAAAGACTGGCGCTTTACTGGGCCCTACCCAAAGGTCCAAAATTACACTTTTTTAAAGTGCAAGGTATTCCTGAGCCTTTGTGATAATTGCTAACTCATCTGTTTTCTCCTCGCTTGCCAAATGGTTTAGCTTCACAGCCCAAAAATGCAGAGGGTTGGCAAATAGCTTCTAGCAATTGTCCCAGCATTGCCAAAAATGCAACTTCTTTGGGTCTCCTACCACCCAGCGGTCCCGCTCTTCCCTTCGCCTCGGACCGGCCTGACATCAACAAGCCCTTGAAGATCGTTGCATTTAAGTGCATCTCACCAGATAACGGCACTGTGCAAGGACGCGACGGAGTATTTCCCTTTATTAACGTAAAGCTATAGAGACTGTTCATAATCCAGTATGCTTATTAATCAGTCCGTGCTGCTTGTGGAACTTATTCAACAGGCTCTACCATCAGTCTTAATTTGCCTTAATAACTGGGATGGTGCTCCAGAAGCATATTTGCGCTGCAGATATAGAATTCTTGTAGCAAGGCAAAGATGCGCGGAGCAGCAATTTGATCTAAGTGGAGCTTGCTGGGTATATATTCTAAGATGACCTATTAGTTCGAAAAAATTCATCGAGACAATTAACACACACTTCAGACAGCCAGACAAACCAAAAATCTTCGAGGAGGTGGTTAACGTGACACCACGTGGTGGTGTGCATGAGTTTTATTCCAGCTTACGCTGCATTTGTCACTGGCCAGAGCACGTTGAAAAGCTGATACGCCGCCTTTGAAGGACAAAAAGGATGCCAAAAGCTAATCTAGAGTGACATTTTTATTCAAAACACAAAAGATACAGCAGACTGGGGAAATAAAAGAAACTAGCATGTTAAGCGTCACTTGACCTTTATAGATAAAGGATTCAGAAGCATTTGGGGGAGGGAAAAAAAAAAATAATCAAGCTCCTCAAAGGTTGTAGCAAGCTGAGCATCAAAAGTTACCACCATTCCCTTCAGAAATAAATGTTAAATATTTAATTAGACAATAATCTGCCAAACAATGCTTAAAAGGCTACTTAAAAGGCTATTTTCCTTTTTGAAATATGAATCCCATGCAAGTGACCCCTCTACCACAAAAGAGACGATACTTCTGTATCACAGTTAATTCCTGACCACTAAGCATCCCTCAGATACAACACTGACTTTGGCTTTGCAGTTGAAGAGCAGAATTAAGAGATTTTTTTATTATTATTATTTTTCTGTGGTCTTCCTACACAGGAAGACTCGAGTGCTCTGGCAAGACAGATGCACAGACCTTTGGGAAGATCTGCAGCCTTCACCAGAAAGGGAACAAGCCTCTATAATCATACAAGCGTCTGCTATAAAAGGAGACAAAACCCAATCCTGGCTAGAAAAGCAACTCACTCGTGGCCCCTAGAGAGCCCCTCGTGTGTGAAACGCTCACAATCCTCCAAAAAGGACTGAAGCGGAGAGCGATGTATATAAAAGTTGAGATTGCCAGGCAGTAAGTTTGTTTGTATCCTGCAAATACGATAAGACGACGATGGGGTCCTACAACAATATCAAAAAACCAGAGGCGGGGGGATTTGGGAAAAAAAAAAAAAAAAAGAATAAAATCACTGAAATGCAAAATTTACTGCAGAGCAGCCAAAAAGGACTGATAAAAGTATTACTCTTAAATCTGAGTTTGTCTCGCAGGAGATAAAGGTTGTCTAAGGAGACAAACCAACCACAAGAGTCTCTAAGCCTCTAGAGCTTTGCTTATTACTGAAATTAAAAATGACAAAGGAGAGGGAGAGGATTTAAAAAAGAAAAAAAAAAGAAAAAAAAAAGGAAAACAAAGCCTGCGTTTTCAGGTTTTGGGGTTTTTTTTGATTGTGGTTTTTTGGTTGTGGGTTGGTTTGTTTGTTTTTTAAACTATTTTGAGTTGGATTCTAAAACTACATAATGTCTTCTTGCTGCTGGTATGCATAATACGCACCACAGGAGCTGTCAGCGAAGGCAGACTATTTACGAGGGCCAATTAACTCTGCTTTTGTGGCTTATCTTGATTTCTGCAGCAAAGAACGGCAGCCTCTTCATGATAAGATAGTTTGTCTTTACGACCTGAGCAATAATAAACAAATAAAAAAGGCTTCCATTTCAGAAGAGGGCTACGAAATACCAACTGAAACACGCTTGCTCTAACACCGAGATCTTGACCCTTAGCAGGAGCACGGTGTGGATTCGAGCAGTTAATTAATCGCCCACCATCTACAGTGGCTGTTTCTGGAGAGCTCTGGCGTAGCTAAAAGGAATTTTTTTTTGTTTTGTTTGTTTCCACCGGAGAAATTCCTTAAATGACAGCGCTTGGAGACAAAGTATTTTTAGAAACGAGAAGTGCACTGCTGAACATCTCCAGTGAATGTTTAATCAGCGCTTAGCGAGCCTGGCTGAATACGGTTTACAAATGTTTGTATCCGAATATGTGTTGGGGTTTTTCTGGTTGTTGTTGTTGTGTTTTGGGTTTTTTTTTGTTGGTTTTTTTTTTTTTAAACATGTCATATTTCTTCTCTTTATCTGAGGTCAAGCCTGTGACTAGAAGAAGAGGTGGAGAGTGCCTCTTACTTAACATCACCAGGTTACATCATGCCCCGCCTGGTTCTTCTAGAAATAAGCTGTAGGTACACCTTCAAGCTGTTTACGTTGTCCATAAATAAGTACACGATGTCCTTTAAACACCTTATTCCAGTTAAGCTGGAACAGATAGCCAACACCACCAAAAAAATCCACGTCATCAAAAAAAAAAATCAATAATGCACAATGATTTCAAACACTGAGACCTTACCTAATTCAAGAGGAAAATGAGCTGGTGTTTCGGGGCAAGAGCAAGCACCACTGTAAATATTGAATAAGGGTCTCACCGCTCTCATTCTCCCAAGAGACTCCACAGTATGTGAATGAATATTAAAAATGGAAGACTATTTGGAATTGTCCAGCACACAAAGACTACACGAGCACCAGAAAGCTCTGGGTTTTTTTTCTCCAGCATCTGGCAAGCAAAAGGGAAGCCAGCTCCACAGGCATCATTATTTAGCACAATTCCCACACACACAGAGCCGGCATTTCTTGGGAAACACTTTTTTGCCCTCCGTATAACAGACAGCAGGTATGTCATACCTCTCAGCTGTCAAGTATGCTGCTGTAGAGCTCTCATGGTATTTGTAAATTCTCTCCCTTTGCCCAGAAATATTTTATTTAACTGACAAGGTCTCATTTTATGCATGGGAAGGATCTACTACACCTGAACCATTCCTGACAGGCGTTGGTTTTCATCTCCAAATCCTCATCTATCAGAGGAAACCTCTCTGCACTGCTCTTCACACCATCACGTACCCGACGGCAGCACACCAGGTCTTTACCACCCACTGAATGAAGGCAAGCAAGACCGTCTGCTCAGTCCCCCTGCCTTCTCCAGGGAGATGTTCAACCTCTCTTGACTCTATTCTGCATGGAAATGAGCAGGATCTCCGTACAGGAAAGACATGGACCTGCTGGAGCGGCGCCAGGGGAGGGCCACAAAAGTGATTAGAGGGATGGAACAGCTCTCTTATGAGGAAAAGCTGAGTTGGGGTTGTTCAGCCCGGAGAAGAGAAGGCTGCGGGGAGACCTTCTGGCGGCCTTTCAATACTTAAAGGCGGCTTAAAAGAAAGATGGGGACAGACTTTTTAGCAGGGCCTGTAGCGATAGGACAAGGGGGAATGGTTTTAAACTAAAAGAGGGGAGATTCAGACTAGATACAAGGAGGAAATTTTTTACAGTGAGGGTGGTGAGACACTGGAACCGGTTGCCCAGAGTGGTGGTAGATGCCCCATCCCTGGAAACATCCGAGGTCAGGTTGGACGGGGCTCTGAGCAACCTGACCTAGCTGAAGATGTCCCTGCTCACTGCAGGCTGGTTGGACTAGATGACCTTTAAAGGTCCCTTCCAACCCAAACTATTCTATGATGATTCTGTGATTCCAATGCTGAACTAAGGTTTCTCCTTTCCATGGAAGCAGGCTTTAAAGCACAACGCTTTGTACAGGTTTTTTTGGAGCACAAACTAACCGCTGTATTTATGCCACCACTTTCTTAATCCTCACGCTGGAAAGCACAAAAGGGAAAAACCCACACAACGCAAACCCCTTTCCTGCGGAAATCTTTTAGCACTTCAGAGACTGGCTGTTAAAAGCATACTTCAGCATAACCTTCCTCCCCTAATTAAAACAGCTTCTGCAGGCTGAGGAATACAAGGGTATGGTTGAACTCAACCACGGCTGTCTCTGGGATTTTTTGACCTTCCAGAAGCCTAGGATTGCTCTTGAAAGCTGAAAGGTTTCCAAACGTTACTTCTTAAAACCAAGAATATTGTTGTTTCCGATACTGCCTTTAAATGTTAGGCCAGAGAAGCGCAGCGTCAGCATTGCCAGTAATTAAATGCTTTGCAAAGCACTGCAAGATGTTCCGCTTTGTGAAAAGCGTCGTGGAAATCCAAGCTGCTGGTTTCTGTGAGATAACAATCAGAAAGCTCCAGCCCCTTTTTACTATGTTCGGGTAAAATTTCGTTGTGCTATTCCAGATAACTCTAGTTTAGCAGACGTTAGAAATTAAAGCACGTCCAAGACTGTCCTTACCTTGGTGACCTCAAAACTTGAAGCTTTTTCACAGGTTTCTAAAAAGCAACTGATGAATTAATCTTAAACGCTCTGTGGTCTTGGAGGCTACGTTCCTTCCCTAAAACCACTCCTAACCCTCTCTGCAGAGCAGAAATACGAAATGCATTAGAAGTGACGAACAAATGCGCAACTGCTGAGATTTAACTGGAGAAAGAGCCAGGAACCGAAGCAACGCACGCTCCCGAGGGGTCAGAAAAGTAGCAGCAAGTTAAAAAAAGCCAAGTGCAGTGAATTGCAGGGCACTCATTTGGGAATAAGCCTAATAAACCCTCTGCTATCTTCTTCTCTCATTTAATTCATTTCTCCTTGATCCATCTGGCTTTGAAATGAAAGGCCAAAGAACTACACGGTACTTCTGCAACAACTGCCAGAGTGAAACCTGTAGATATATTTTACTCACCGATGGAGTATGTGACCTGCAGGTATCATATCTGGCCAGAATCACTAAGCATGCATCAACTTTTCCTCTTTCATTAACGCTCTGTAGGATGCTCCAAATTCTGTAGGATTGCAGATTTTTAACAGGATGCTTCAGAGACAGTACTGAGATAGTAATTTTTCTGGTGGTTTATTGAAACAATCTATACAACTAAGTCCATTCTGGTGAATTAATTATCCCAAACTGGAGCAAGCCATTAATAATAAACTGAATTATTCATGATCCAGTTCCTTTGCAGTATCTACCACATACATCCTCCCAGGTTTCGGTGAGCGTGCGGGACAAGCATGTAAATCATTTGCATACAAAGCCCCCAGAAATGCAAGTAAAAATAGATGGTGGGAAAGAGTCCCAATATCAAGCCCACCTTTCAGTCACTGGACGCATGAACTGTTCCTGGCAGTTCAGCCACAGGTTGCGGTAGTTGACCTCAGCCTTTTTTCTATCCACCTTCAGCATCCCGGAGCATCTTCCTTGAAGAATTACAATATCCGTATCCAAGATGAGGCACACAGGACTACATACAACACAGCTTTCTGTCGCTGCTGACAAGGTGCCCTTGCAACTATGCCCGTTCGCTCACTGCTAAGTGGCATTTCCCACGGAGACCTGCATACGCTGGACAAGATTTGCCCAACAAATCTGGCAGAGAACACAGAAGGGGTTTTTTAAGTCATTTTCTGAATCATAAAACCTACTGCTAACTTCCCGAAAACCTACAGTGCCAAACTAAGCGACGCCGTGAGCACAGAAACCAAATATTAAAACACGAAATACCAAATCTAATTACATGATGGCAAACAAACAAGGTGTAGATGACCTTAACACAGTATTAGTCTAGGGGACTATTCAGACTGGCCGTAGTGGCTATTGCCTTTTCTAATTGCAGCACTTCACGGGTTCCCGTTGCTATTTGGGTCAATGCCCTGTTCTCCAAAAAATTGCTTTCTTGCTCTAAAAGGAAGATTGTTTTCTTTCACATGAACTTAATTCTGAAACATCCATCTCTGGAAACTGAAGAGGTGGTAGTTCAAAAACAATGGAAGCTCAACCACTTTTTTTTTTTTTTAAGGGGGATTTACTGTTATTTTAATTTCTGTGGATGACCAAATACAAGAACTCTTAACGCCTTAACGAATATAAAAGGGCCCCTGTCCTGACAGAAAAGGGGGAGGCTTAAGCTGTTCTTCCTTCAAAGTGACCTTCGAGTTGAGTGTCAAACTTGTACCACTCTGTGCTGCTTTTTGGGATTCTCCTGCACTTTCATTAGCGGTTCATTTCAGTACGGAGTCCTCCAGGTAATGGATTCTCCATTCAGATTCACAACATTGGGATGTCCGTGACACTAAGTGGCCATCCATCCTGAAATTGAGAGGTTATGTTCTCTTCCAGAATTACAGTTTATCGGAAGCATTAGGAACGACAATATCGCAGCAGAGGCGGCAGCTGCAAGGATCGGATACTGAATGGTACGGCAACCTAGAAAGGGCAGCCAACCTCAACGTAATCTTCACAGAAGCTCCTCTTCTAAACCAGCCAAAAATTGTTAAGAGACTGGTTTTCTCCAGAAATTAAAAGTTGCAGACAGAGCAACACAGGCTCAAACGTCTAGGCTAGCTATAAGGAAGACATCTTTTACGATGAGGGTGGTGAAAGACTGGCACAGGTTGCCCAGAGAGGTTGTAGATGCCCCATCCCTGGAAACATCCGAGGTCAGGTTGGACGGGGCTCTGAGCAACCTGACCTAGCTGAAGATGTCCCTGCTCATTGCAAGGGAGTTGGACTAGATGACCTTTAAAGGTCCCTTCCAACCCAAACTATTCTATGATTCTGTGATCTACTGCGTAAAACACGGTAATGCACCCCAAGTGCCCAAGGAGAAAGCTAAGGAAATAAAATGAATATAGATCTACCACAGCATGCACCCCCGTGCTCATAAACCAGCTCCAAAGGCCAGGCTATTAATAGGTCCCATTCCCATTAGCAGGAATGATATTATTTATCCTGCCTGTACAAAAACACATTAGAAGATTGACTATATTTCAAACTAAGCAGTACACGGACATTTCCCTCAAGGATCCATCGAACTGAGCACCCGAGAAACGTTGGAGTCTCTCTGGTCCAAAATTCAGCATCCCGCCAGGTATCGTGCGGAAGCAGTACATTCTGTTCGACAGCAAAACTAGACCAAAAATCCCCCAAATCCAGAAGTACTGGCCCAGTTAAAACGCTGTACCTATTTAACAGAAATTAAATCATACTCAAGATTCCTGCAGAGTTGGTTTCTAATGAAGCGGTGGCCCCGGAGATGGGAATTTCCTCATTTAGCTGCAATTCTGTGCAAAGGAGCCTGTCCCTTCTCCTTCCCCTCCAGTGATAAGCGCTCAGCACAAGGGAACAGCCGTAGTCATACCTGGACCTGATGGTGTGAACGGTGACTCCGATTTTGGGGACTATTCACAGCATGCAACAGTTTCCCTATTTCTTTCCTACCTTTCCAGTTCTTCTTCCTTCCCACTGCCCTTCAAGTTATTCAAAAAAACCAGAGCTCACCCCTCTGCTTTATTTATTTTCCACATCATGTGTCTTGGTGGGGCAACATAAAAAAAATACCCTAAGAGTTACAAACTGTGAAGTTACTGGTTCGATTAATAATTTGATGCTTGCTGAGTGCTGCTTTTAAAATCAGTACTAAGAGAGATCCCAAGCAATGAGATTTTAGTGCTTGTTGCAGGCAACAAAACCTTCACCTTGCCCCCAGCAGAGCCATTTACCATATTACAACACAGCAAGACGGATACGCTTTCATTTACGGACCCTGGAAGTTGTTTTCCTACTGCCTCATCTCGTTCTGCATGTAACTCTGGCAATTCATTAAGTGATTTTGTTAGTTTTATGCTACTAGAGAAATAAAGAATTGTCCAGGAGAACACAGATGTGCAAGAAATATTAAGAAAAACTCCAATGCTTCATCATTATGGGACAGAGCTGGTGGAAACCTTGCTTCTAGACATCTACAATCTATTCATAAACAAAAATCTGTAAGGTGAGGTTGTCCAAAAGCAGGAAGCAATGGGCAAATATCATCCCAACCCCTAAGGGTTGCAGAGTCAGGTCCTGCAGGTCTTTTGGGGTTCAGCAAAATACACGACTGCACTGGTCCTTTCTGTTTTCTTGGGGAGGAGGCGTCCAGACAACCAAAACCCGGGATGAAACGAGGCAATTTCCATCCTAAAAAACTGCCGACAGCCTCCTGCAACGGCTTAGCGTCGGGGATTTTGTGCCCTTCATCTCTTGCTTTGGTTTAGAGTTTTACCAGTAGTGCGAGTCCAATGCAAGGTTAATTAGCGTTAAGATGCCACTGCTGGGGATCATTACCATAGATGAGTTAAGAGTCACAAGTTTGAACTTGCTTTTGGCCATATTACAGCTCCTCGACACTGAACGGCTGGTATGCGTTTTTTAATTGCAATAGAACATTGACATTTCACCATTAAGCGGACACTGAAAGGGTTATCACGAGTCAACAGCTAGATGGCAACATAAACCACCGGCACAGAAAAGTTAAGAAATGCTGGGGAATTTCAAAACTTCTTTAAAAAACAAAAAACCCAAACCTGTCGGTCTCAAAACTCCTGACAAATCTGAACAGGGTGAAATTTCAGCTAAGGCTTTTTTGCAGTCTGATAGACAGTTTAATTGCCTTGCTAACGAAGCCAATAACTGCAGTGGGTGGACTGAGTTGGGAACAGCAAGTTGGGAACAACTGAGCAGCGGTAGAATTTAAAGCCCAAGATTCAGAAGAACAAACAAGACCAGGAAGAGGATGCCTTAAGCAGACCAACTCCTCCACGTCTGTGTTGGGCAACAAGACTAACGTGAGTTTTGATCACGGCAAGGATGAAGGTGCTGGAGTATGACCATGCCATAGCATCTCACTAGCTCGTGGGGAGGGGAGCTGGGTGCACCCCAGCTGAGCTCACTGAAACTTCCCCTTACTACCAGCAGTAGTTCAAAAATTATATTTGTTCATCATTTTCAAACCTACAGAGCCCGTAATAAATCACCTTGCCTTCACAGTTTGAACGATGCAGCTCATTAAGTCGGCAGGAAATGTGCAGCGTGCAGCATTTCCCAACCTGCTTGTGAACAAGCTAAGCAAACACCAAAAAAATACAAGTCACCTTCTAGAAAACAACGGTTTTCTCTAAGATCACATTCAGAGGGAAAGAATTATTCTCTGATCAACAGAATGGAGTTTATCCTTAGGGCTCCCAAGACCCCAGGCAAATCATCTGCACGTTCTCTGTGCTAATTCTCAAAAGATATATTTCATTGTGGTATCTGCTGCTAATATTTGGTCTAGACTGTCCACTACTCCTCTCTGTTTGGGTGGGATTAACGAGACGCATAGGTTATTGCCCTGGTTTCAGCTGGGACAGAGTTAATTTTCTTCCTAGTAGCTGGTATAGTGCTGTGTTTTGGATGTAGGATGAGAATAATGTTGGTAACACACTGATGGTTTTAGTTGTTCCTAAGCGGTGTTTACCACTAAGTCAAGGGCTCTTCAGCTTCTCATACTGCCCTGCCAGCGAGGAGGAGGAGGCCACAAGAAGCTGGGAGGGGGGGGCCACAGCCAGGGCAGCTGACCCAGCCTGGCCAAAGGGATATTCCATACCATATGACATCATGCTCAGTATATAAACTAGGGGGAAAGCTAGCCGGGGGCCGCTGCATCGGTCGGCGGGTGGTGAGCAATTGCATTGTGCATCACTCGTTTTGTATATTCTAATTCTTTTATCATTATTACTATTATTTTCCCTTCCTTTTCTGTCCTATTAAACTGTCTTTATCTCAACCCACAAATTTTACTTTTTTCTTTTCCGATTCTCTCCCCCATCCATCTGGGGCGGGGAAGCGAGCGAACGGCTGTGTGATGTTTAGCTGCCTGCCGGGTTAAACCACAACAGTTATAAATGCTGTCACTAGGCTTGTAATGGCTCTGTAGATCCGAAGGTCCCAGGCTCTAATTCTATTAGAAGGATTAAAACGAAGCAAGAAAACACACAAAACAAATCCTTGGACTGCCAGCAAGAAAAGTGAAATGTTTCAGATGAAGAGTTCGTAAGAGCTTGAGCAAAATATACTGGGTTTGAGGTCCACAGCGAGACGAGATTACGGAGGAATTAAGTAGCACTAAAGGTGATTTCCTTTCCAAAAGTCATACTCAAATCCAGAAATACTTTGCGCTAACCCGGCATCCTTTGTGAGCACCATAAAAGATTTAAGGCAGTCAAAGTAAACCAACAGAATTAGGGGGCTTTCGAACCAAAATAACAATTTCCTTCTCAAACCCTTCTCTCGGAGACACAGCAACCCAAGCACACAAAGAGAAGTCAGAAATCGTGGAGAAAGTCTGAAATAGCATTAATGGTCAGCACCTAACAAAGCTTCCCCTAAATGTTGCACGCACTCAAGACTTAATGCTCTTTTAGTGCATGATCTTCAGACCTACAGCCCTTTATCTGTTGAAGCCCTGCTAAAACATTTCTCGAAGCCGACCGATTTCATGTTCTTTACTGCCTTCTACTTTGGTAAGCAATAATTCCCCGAGTTTTAAAACGCAGAGGAGAATGTCTACCTGTCAAACTCGATAATACCGAGAAGCAAGGATAAAATTAGGGGCCCACTAAAGAAATAAGAATCCAAACTTTTAATATTAGGAACCTAAGTCTTTCACAGCTAGCAGGTTTGTTAGGGTTCTCTTACCCTCCCTGTTGCCCTCACACCCCAAGGTAAAATCTTCTGGGTGCGACCTGTAGAAATTTGCACTGAGATTCATTAGAGATCTCCAACTGTCGGACTGCTTAGGTGCTCGAGTCCTGCATGCGGCGCAGGTATTTATTCCCCTTCCTTGCCCAGATGGAAAAATGCCCGGGTTAAGCTTCGGTGCTGCCATAACCTTGTTTTCTCTTCAGCGCCTGTCTCTTCTGTGCCTTTTGTGCATATGCAAGCAGAACCTCGCGGCGCTATCCAAACAAGTAACAATAGCGTAGCTTGTCAAGGGAGCGAGTTGTACTAAATTAGTCGGAAAGCTCATGTCTCAACTAAAGTAGCTGCAATTTTAAGATCAAGCAAGATCAGACCTTTTCATCGCATCTTTACGCTCTCAAATTCAGCTCTCGGAAAACCAGGGGCTATTTCACCAAGTACTCCGTCTTAAGGGGAAAAAAAAACCCCTTTGTTTGAAGTTTTTCGTGGATGGAACAGTTTATCTTCTGAATTGTTTCTGACAGAGAACCCACTCCTGGTATTATGCCGAGTACAAACAGAACAATAGACAAACAAAATCCCAACAGGAATTTAAGGACCTGCACACTTACACTTAATAAATGGCTGCAGTGCTCCAGTAAATCTAGGTTATTGCTGTAGTTCTAATTGTACTGAATATCTCCTAAACATCATTTATCTTCTAACAGCATCCTTCGCAAAAAAAAAAAAATGCACATGGCACTAATAATAAAGACAACTCCCTGTGGTTAAGAGTCAGAGGAGATGACAGCTCAGGCCTAACTAACTAAGCTCGACTCTGCAAGCTACAGATGTTTAAAAAGCCTGGGGAGGAGCATTCATCTGAAATGCAAAAGCAACTGCAACCGCCATCTAATTGACTGCAGGCTTAGCAGAAACAAGACAAGAAGTCGTCCGCTCTTGAGATCCCTGGCGGACCCTGGTTTAAGGTTGACTTGAAGTCTCCAACGTGAAGTCATTCGAGACACAGCTTGCACAGGACTCCTCTCCCGTGCGCGGACTCCTGTAAGTTCAGATGGTTTGCTTGGACGCAGAGAGCCCGCTACACGTGCAACACGGATTGCTATCGAGCCTCCAAAATGCAAAAGCCAGACATTGTCTGGGGAAGAGATACCAGTGCTGCTTTGCTCCTTTTGGGTAGGGCTGTACTCGGAGCGTGCAACCAAAGCTGGATCTCAGACCCGCTGCACAACGTCATGCAAGCCACGTTTTTCTTGCAATGACAGAGAAATTGTCCCTCTGTTGAGCAATGCTTGCATGTCCTCTGTTCCGAGAGCGTCACATTAAATATGATAGTGCCAAGGGGAAGATGAATTATCTAAACGCTATAATGGATTAATGATCCTGGAAGCAGAGGGTGGTTCAAAGGCCAAAGTGGGACAGATAGACACTATCTCATCCTTCTGTTTAGAGAAGTATCCAAGTCACATCTTTGACCAAGGCAAAGAAAATGTGTACTAAGCTGAGAGGTCACAATTTGCAATTCGTGGCATATAATTACTGCAGCTGAAGAGGGCAAGGATATGAGCACATGAAGAGGGCAAAGCAACAATCCTGGAGTGGATGGAGGGTGCTACAGCTGAAGGATGCTCGTTAAATGGGAAGAGAGAGGCATGACGCTGTAGGGCGGTATATACGCTGAGCGAGCGTAGCACACCCACACCTAACCGCTCAGCACGTAACCCCCGCCGAGCAGGTGAGCCCACGCCAGAGGTAACCACTGCCAGAAAGCACTGGGGGCTGTTCTGCTATTTTTCTGTAGTGCAAAATGACCCCTCAGCTCACAGCCAGGTGCTAATTTGGGATCGCAAGTGCTGCTTTAACACATGAAAAGCACTATCCAGGCTGCAATCCCATGAAATTACAGTGAAGAGGGCTCATTAAGAGCCCTTTAGCAAGTTCTCCTGCTCTCACATAAATTATTATATCACCTTGAGAAGTGTTAATGAAATCCTTGAAGTAAAATTCTTCTGTTCTCCCAGGCAGAGAAAACTGTCCATCAGGTAAAGCTAAATCCTTTCTCTTTATCATTTAAGGACACGTCAGTTTACCAAACAACCTGTAGCAATGACGAATAAGAGCCATTTAAGTTCTTGACCATCACCCTCTCCCCCGTGGTACCCGATGAAGCCTGCGCTGGGTTGGCAAGGTAAAAACAAGGTCTCTTCCAAGCCCACGTACTTGTGACAAGTACTACCCGCTGGGGTTGAACGGGCTGTCTCGAAATGGAGAGACTGCACAGTTTTGATAAACATCATGAACCTGGCAAGCTCGCAAGCTTCCTCTGAATAAACGTGGTGACAAACTGGTGCATCATCTGGCCGTCTCTCAACACATCACTGTAGGGCATCACGGTTTATCCTCGTTCTGCAGGCCCCCAAAATCTCTGAAGCTGGTTTAAAACCAGCACAACCTAAGCAGAAAATGAATCAGAAGACAATACAGGAGGCTGCCAAGCGTACTAGATGTGCACCAAGGCAAGTCTGGGCTCTCTGCGTATGTGTCAGCATCAGCAATCACAGCATCCCTGCATGTGAGATGGAGGGGAGGAGTTCTGGGGCGCAGGAAAAGTCACTGCACTAGAGGAAAGGAAGAAAACCCAAACCTATGGAAGTGAATACTTCCACATGACATTCATCTGGGAGCCTGCTAGGAGATATCGTTCCAGCTAGAAGGACAACGTGGAAGGTCCTCTCAGGCCGAATTCTCAGCAAACCCACTGAAGGCATCTGCAGCAATTCTATCCCCATCCAGTCCCAAAACACTTGCTTCTCTCATCTTACTTCACCATCTGTGTAGGTGAGCAATGTCCCATTATTCAGTAATAATAAGAATACAGTTTCTAGCCCACAGAACAAATAAATACTTTTCTTCTGGTTTATTTACTTTTTCCCACCCCCTAACCAAGGCTGGATTTTAGATTACTTAGTGTGTTAAATATTTTCTTTATAAAACTTTCATATTTTTTTACAATGTAGGGAAACAGAATGAATTAAATGCACATCACAGAGCACAATCCAAAAGGAAAAGTAAAAAAAAATACAAAAGACAAAAAGCTGCTGGGGAATGACTGCTCAATTTGTGACTTCACATAATGTTTTACTTTTCATTCTGGAAAAGGAAAGGGAAGAGCATGCCACACAGAGATGCCATAATCCAAAATATACCGCCTTTACAAGAACACAAGCTATTTAATCTGAATTACATTCCTAGTAGATTATTTAAACTGCACTTAATCCTCGTGTGACCGCTTTTAATCCCAGTTTAAATGGCTGCAAATCAGGATTAGCCAACTCCACTCATCTACAATGAATGAATGTACTTTAATTCTGAACAAAATCATCCACTTGGGGATTTATTTTGCTTTAACTCCCTCAAAGTTAAAGCCAATTAGTTAATGCCACAAAGCTTTTGGCTTAAAAAGAAAAAAAAAAAAATGACCGAGGAAAACATTAATCTCTATGGGAATCACCGTGATTTGCCTAGCTGTGAAAGTTGACCTTATAAAGCAGGACAAGTTCGCGTCAAGAGAAGCAGCTCTGCCTTTCCACCTCTGCTTTGCGTACACCACTTGTGTCAAAGCTACCAATATATTCCAAATTCCTGGCGCATTAACACAGTTGAGACCTTCATTCCCATCTACTCCATTAAAATCCCAAACGTTTCCATTCTCATATTCCTGCCTGCGAATTGACTCAATTCAGTCGTTCCCGAACCACCGGCGAACTCTCTGTAAAATTGTATCGTGTTTTGACAAGCAGCTGTGCGCACCCAGAGAAATCCCATACAGGACGGGCATCTCTAAAGCCAGCTACACTCACTCGCTAACATCGTCATTCAGCCAGGAAGCAAGAAAGGCGAGGAGAGGTGACGCGCGCGTGCTACGGAGACCGCGTGCACCCCTTGACTCGGCCATCTGAGCACCTTGGTGTCGGACGGCTCTTCTGCCAAAGCTACGCGCGGCGCTGAGCCATCGTGCTGGCAGGACAGCAGTCAGGAAAGCTGGCTCAAGACATTTACGGAGGCGAAAGCTGCCCTCTTGCTCTGCGCGTCTCAACAGAAGACCACGAAGGGGATGACGTCCCAAACTCTTGGCCAGGTTCATGGAAAACCACCAGGTCCCTAAGTCCCCTACCAGCCTTGGGATGTTCTCCCAGCCCAAGTTCCAGCTCCACCTTCCCCACAGGGTTTTGGAAACTCACGACGGTCCTTATGCATCCTTTATTTCAAAACCTCTCCCGAGGCGAGGTTTTGCATCACTGGGATGCAAGTCATCCTCTGAGCCACCTCTCGTTCGGCAACGTCTTCTTCTGGGAGCTGACAGGTATTGCGCCATCGCTAGCTGGATGAGCTGACAGGTATCAGGCAGCTACACAATCACCATTAACTACTTCAACTATTTCCTTTTGCTCTTCCAGCGAGCCCAAGACATGCTTTTACTCTACGCTTATCACAGCAATATCTCAAATACTCGCAGGAAGCGCATTTCGCTGTACCGCTGAAAGGCATCAACGTTTTTTTTGTTCTCTCCCCTTCTACGAAGGGCAAGGAGCATGCTTGCAAACAAAGTCCAGCTTGCGCCGAGCTTCGTTAGCCTCTGCGACCCATAACAGTCTCTTTGGGTCCCAGCTAGTGATTTATTTCCCGCCCCACACACCTTCAAATTCATCCTGCTTCAAAGGTTAACGAACACCTTGACAGAAGAACCCTAGCGCTGAATTTTTGCGGCAGTAGCCACACAAATGCCATTAGAAAACATATTGGAAGGGGGGGAGGGGGGAAAAAAAAAAAGGGGTGAAAAATTTAAAAAGGGGAAAAAAAAAAATAGGGAAAAAATTGTAATCCCTCAAATTCCCTCAGACTTTTTACTGAGGGATGCAGATGCAAACTAGAACCCTCCAGTATAAACATATATTCTGCAAGCTTTTAATAATAATATAATAAACATGTAAAAACCCCTGCTTTGACAGTCTCTTTTTCAGGAGGATTTGATAAATTGGTGTTTTATAGGCACAATTTTAAAGGTTCATTTTAACACCATCTAAAAGGCAGCAACTATTGTATTACATGGCAGTCACTGGTGAATCAGCTTTTGTAAAAACCTTTGCAAACAGCTGAAAAGAAAGAAAATCAGATAGAGATATAATGACTATTATATACGCAAGAAAGCAACTTTAAAAGATGCAGCGTATAGCAGGAAAGGCATTACCGTCCTCTTGTTAAATTCAAATATGCTTCGAGATGCAGAAAAGTCTTTTTTCCGAAAGCACCCAGACAAAGGCAAATAGCTCCTGATAGAGCGTATGCCACAGAGAAAATGTAAATGTAAAAGCAGACCTGAAAGTCTGGGCACGATCTTATCTCTCGGAGTGTTTTAGGAGAGGATTATATTCCAGTGAGTAAAAAGTAATGAAGACTGTGACACTGAGATTTACCGTACTAGAGCAGAAGCTTCTTGATACCCCAGGGTTGCCGCGTCCGACTGAATTAGCTGCATTTCAACATCCAGAATCCTCTTGAACTGACCTGATTCTCAAAGTGACAATCTTCCCCAGACTGTAGCTGGTAAGCCTTGTACTGAGCCAAAAAAAAAAAAAAAAAAAGAAAAAGAAAAAGAAAAAGAAAAATTGTGCTGCTTTTCCAGCAGGTTAAGACTCGTGCGCGGAAAGCTTCCTCTGTGGCGTTTGGAGGGCTGCACAACACCACAGCACGGTCCCCCATCAAATTTCTTTGGTCCTAGCATTGCCTTGTTGCTTTAGTTCTTCCGTATGCTCCTTGTATAATCGTTAATCCTGATTTTCCGCTAAGCGTCCATACCCCTTACTGGATCCCAGTCACTGCCTTTGCCAAGCAACACAGCATCTTCCACTTTTCCTGCTTTCAGGAGATCTTATTAGCAAACCCAAAGAGCTGAAGCGGCTTTCCCGCAGCTACTGGAAACCCCAAGGAAGCAATGAACCCTGCAGAGGCTTCCCCAAGCCTTGACCCCGCCAGACCAGGCGAAGAGAAGCCATCTCCAAGCCCACACCTCCACCGCTGGTGCTCACAGACGGCCGCTTCACTCCAAAGAGCTGCGAATGAACTCCTGCTACACCGAGCTTTGCCCGGAGACAATCAACCCCAGAGAGCAAATCTGATTGCTGTGTAATTAATAGACTCTGTAACCCATCACTCATGGCGCCTACGGGCTGTCTAAATTCTGTAGATGTGGAATTACCTGCAGGCATCTCTCCAATACCACGGTGTGAAAGGCTGGAGGCTGAAAACATTTAAGTGCATTCTGATAAACACTCTGGCCTCTTCCTCAAGTCCTGACACTTCTGGGCTTAATAGTGTTATCACCTTAATACCGTTTGGATTTATTTCTCACAGTGTCACAAGATGGGGGAGAAAGGCGCATCAGCAGCTCACAACCTGCCAGTCCAGATAAGCCTCTCCCGTTCCTTCTCCGTGCCTCCGCCACCAAACGCGGATACTTTTCAAAGCATTCCTGCAAAACACCAGAAAGCCCTGCTATCCTCAGGTCTGCTACGTAGGATTGACACCCAGTGCTTTCCAGGGGAGGGCTACATTCCTTCTGAGAATACTACGCTATCAAGTGTATTCCCTCTGGAGATGTCCTTGCAGACTCGAGGGACGGAGGAAATTTCCTGCTAAACATGCACAAAACCATCCATCCCGTAAGCACCGAGCAGCAACAAGACCCACAGCTCTCATCACGCCAACATATATTCATATAAAATAAATCCTTTTCCCAGCTACATACTGCGTAACCACAGGAAAAGCCACTTTAGCTATCCACATCTCCATCTGCCCTTCTCCACACCACCCACACAAGCCATTTGCATATTTATTGCGTATTTATATCGCACACCTCAGTGGGATGCTCCATGTGCCACCAACGTACGCGTCCTTTTGCTCCCCAAGTCTACGCGTCCTTGTGTGCAACACCAGGCCCAGACACGCACCACCACCCCGCAAAAAAGCCACAACAGAGACGCTGCAGAAGAAATATGACCAGGCTTCCTCCGGAGTGCAAAATATTTCAGTGTATCTAGCTGTAAACGGACCACGTCTGCTGACGCCCGTTATTTCCTCCCGTGGTGCGCTATCAGGCCATACAATCTGCTAGCTGTATATTTAATTGGGTCTCTGACTGCACGGTCCAAGAGCCGCTTACCTTTCAATATCTAATTTTGCTGAGAAAACAAAACATTATGACGTTTCCTTCGCTATAGCCGTTTTCATAGACGGCAGAATAAGCGGGCAAAAATCATTTAAAGACCACGCTCTGCTTCCATTGAATGGTATGAAGGCAACCACAAGAGCCTTGCCTGTAAATTTAGCTTCATCCCCTTCGTTTAACCTTGTGGCAGCAACGGAGGTCGTTCCCATATGCCTTCAAACACCGCCAGTCTAGCATCGCCACTGGTTTGGCCCTTCCAGTTGCCCTGGTACATCCGTGAACCATGCCAGGCAGTGAAGCACGGATGCTCCAAGGTCTCCAGGCGAGTGTATGAAGCTTTGAAGATCCACTTTGACACTCCATAGGTGACATGCTCTTCTAGCACCGTGGCAAGCGTAGAAGCCACCCGGGTCCCAGACAAGTTTGCGAGGTCTTAGATATCCATCCGCAGCACTCTCACAGAGTCACTGCTCAGAGACCATCATGCCAACGACTTCAAAAGTCTTCCCTCCCCTCCTACCATCAACTCAGAAACAACGGGCCACACAATTCTCATTCGGCCAGCGCTTGCCGGAGCACGGAGACTTTTCCAAAGAACACAAGGACATCCAAGCAGCATTAGCTCCTTGCAAATGGGAGTAGGGAGGTGTGAGTGGGAATAGGATCGCCTGCACGACCTCGTATTATCAGAGGCAGGGAATGCTTCTTCATCAGCACAGCTCCAGCGTCCCCACTAAAGCACAGGATTAAGGAAGTCCAAACGGTCGCTGAGCAAGCCGGAAAACATCTACTCGAGGCACAGAGCTGCTCACGCTGTAATTCACTGAAGTGCAGCTGCATTAGCACAGCTCTGCACCCAAGGTTAACGATTCCTGGCTCCGGCGGGGCTGATGCACCTCCAGCGGCACGCTGACGCAGCTGAACTCGCCTTCAGAAATAATTTTGAGGTTTCTGCAGCACGCTGCATTGCACAGCCAGAACCGTACCTGGAGCGGCTTCGCTAGTTTTAGGGAGCGTGTGAACCGTTAAAGCCAATCTTAGCTCGTTCTGCCTTAAAAGAAAGGATACGTGCCCGGACATAGGCAGCTTCCAGGCCCCTCCAGGGAAAGATGCAGCCTACCCTCTGCTTGCCAGAGCTGCAAAGTTAAGCAGCTTATGTAGGACAGCTGCAGATATAGCTAAAAAAAAAACCCACAAAAAACACAAAACACTGCAAACAAATACAGAAAAACCCACAAAACCCCCCCCCCCAAAACCAAAAACCCTGAAAAACCAACCCAAACCCCACCACACACACAACCACATCCTCACAAAAAAGGAAAAAAAAAAAAAAAAAAGAGAGGGACACCTACCCACCCAAACCCAGCAAATCCAAAGCATGACGAGGACTGTTGTTCTCACTCTTCACAGACGGGGCTGATCTACATTTTAAAGCAAAAACTTCAAACAGCTCAAGCCACTGATTCTCGCAGATATTCCCAGCAGGCTCTCTTCCTCCATGCCCTGTATCCAGCTCCCACTATTCCCGTCCTCCTCTAAACAAAACACTGATTCTGAATTCTTCTCTCCAACCTCGAGGCCACGCATTGCCCT
Source organism: Sarcoramphus papa (assembly GCA_037962945.1). Classification (NCBI taxonomy): domain Eukaryota; kingdom Metazoa; phylum Chordata; class Aves; order Accipitriformes; family Cathartidae; genus Sarcoramphus; species Sarcoramphus papa. Next base: position 992,973 of record CM075615.1, on the reverse strand, counting down.
CTCTAGCTCGTTTTTTTAGGGATTTTTATCTTGCTGCAAAATAATAACCAAGGTGGCTTGCTAAGCAATACATAACACGCTGGCAGAGAAAGGTGCCGCTTAAGTGGTATATATACAAGTAACATATATAACATCTGTGGCATAAAAGCAGATTTCACTTCTAATTAAGTGAAGGAGGAGGACTAGGACCCCTAAATGCCATTTGAACAATTCACGGTACCTCCGTTTTCTGCATCCTCCACTTTTCCGCCCATCGCAGCCAAACGCTTGTCTGAAATCTGTACGTTTGCCAGAAGAACTCCCCGTCAGCGCTCATAGCTCTGCTAATTAGCAAGGTGTGGGTGCTCAATTGGAAGTTCAGGGGAAGAAATTATGAAATTGGGCAACAGGAATGAGTCTGGAAACTGCAGACAGCCCAGCACTATTATAAAAATATTCCTAGAAGAGGCATTTTATTTCAGAGAAAAGCGAGCGGAGCTAAGCGTCGGTCCTCGGTTACGTTAATGCAGGAAAAGCACGCAGTTTCCTTTGGTTTTCCCATCCCGGCTCCTTTAATAGCACTACTGATTTCCACTGCTCGGGTATGATTAGTCAGGGGGTTGGGGAACCCCCACTTTTTCTCTGATGGAACATAATTTGCAATTCAGCTCTTAGTTACGGTGACTCAAGGAAGAGCGTTTTCCTGAAAAAAAAAAAGAGCGGAATTGGAGGAAAGAAACAAATTCAAGGCTTCAAAACGAGAATGAATTAAGCCTCCACAAGAGCCACAAGCTGCAGGTTGAGGAGACCCTTCAGGTACCTTGAAATAGGAGTGCCGTCATGAAGAACCAAAGCCTTGCCAAGCCTTTTCTTTGTATTTTTTCTTTGGGTTTTGTGGTTTTTTTTGCTTAATACAAGTAATTTCTGGGCAACCCATCCAGCCTAGCAACCCTCTGACCTAGACAGAGGTCCAGGAAAAGAAAAAAAAAGGCAAAATTCAACAAATCACACGCTGCTGATATCAGTCATCCTAAAATATTTCAGGGGTAAAACGTGACCTGAAGACACACGCTCGGGCCTGTGCAGCGGTAACCTGAGCGTTTGATGAAGCATTAAGACAAAACCAAGCATCTTGGAACAGCTCCAAATATTTACAACGTGGTAGGACAGCGCCGCTGTGCCGCACTCTGCTCGTGGCCACCCGTAAGCAAGAAAACGGGCGGTTTTGGGAGGTTTCGTTCAAAAAGGTAAAAGCAAGGGAAAGCCAGCAGATAAAGAAGCTGCAAGAAAAGGCAACAGCTTTCCCGGTGTCGCACAGCGGTCACAGGCAAAGGTCCCTCTCCTACACATCCCAGCCAACGACCGGTCAAGACCAGGGTCAAACGACTTCCTTCAATGCAAGGCAGAAGCAGCCACAATCTCCTCTTTCTTCGCATTAATTCTACGAATAAGGCCAATTCATTTTGGCACAGGAATCCCGACACAAAAATGCTGCGCTGTTACTCATTCTCATGCAAATATCCCTTGGAATTACAAAACCAGGGGGAACCCATGTACATACACAGCCAGCCCTGGGGCATCCTGCTATTCAAGGGAATTCAAAGGATTAAGGAGCTGTGGTTTAAAAGGAAGCACTGGCCCTAAAAAAATAAAAATCTTACCATTTAGTTGCTCATCGGTGCTCTGGCAGTTCAGCCTGATAAGAAAATAGCCACAAATTCAACCTCTAGATCCATCTACCCGAAATTCGCCCTAAATCAGGATAACTTAACCACCCTAGACCGCACCTTTGATACAAAAAAAACCCCCAAACCCAATCATACGAAACTAAAGAACACACGCTTTGGGCTTAATATAATACAGAAAGCCAGCACTAAGCAGGCACAAACACAGACAACTTAATGCTGATGACCTAGTTTAGCGTTGCTTATGCGTATTGCATTTCACGACAGGAAAAACAAGAACAGAAGAAAAACGTGCCATCGCAGCAAAATCCGTAGCTCTAGAATAATGTCAGAGTGCCACGCAATAACGCCATTCTAGGATTTCTCTCTCTTGCTGGTGGCATAAATAATACCGGGGGGTTCAGCGAACGGGATCTGCTCTCAGGTGAATTTTAAGAGTCTCATTTCAGACACGGAAATGGCTTCTAATTACAGTGAGAGAAGGAAGAGCCGTGAAAAAAAGAAAGAAGCTAAATAATCTGGCTGCTTTTGTAAGCACTGAGGCTCCGTTCGCATCTGAAGGCTGCCACGTGCCTGGTCGGTTTGAAAGGACAAGTCCAAACAACACGTCCGCCTTATCCTCCATGGATTTAAAACATATTTCATGGGAAAGGAGGAGTGAGCTATGCTCTTCTATGTTATCTAGTGATTTGATACAGTAGATATTGAAGACTAAAAGCATTTGTAACCCACTTTGCATGAAGAATGCACGAATCGTGGTGTTTCACATAGACGTCAACCCTCAAGCAAGCTCCTATTGGCACCAAAAAAAAAAAACCAAACCCCAAAACAAAAACCCAACCAACAAAACCCCAACAAAACCAACCCAAAAAACCCCAAACAACTTCCTCCTAAATTCCAGCTCTGGTTTAATGAATCATTAGAAGCTACAAAAAAATAATCAACCTCTGGGAGATGGAACAGCCTTCCTCAAGACAGCATTAGCCCCGATCCCTTTGATGGGTAGCGCGGAGCTCTACATACCACCTGCTCATCCCACCCGTCTCATTTTTCAGCTTAAAAAAAGAAAAAAAAAAAAAAGGAAATTACATTGCTCCGAGAACCCGAATTAAAAAAATAAAGAAGCGTCCCTGACAAGCCACCCCCTGAACAAGAACCACTCAAAGCGCCCTTGCTGTTTCAAGCGTGTTCAGCGTGAAGGGAGCCCGTGCTCTCTTCGCACTGAAAAGAAGAGGTTTTGCACATATTTTAGCCTCGGCAGCAGCTGAGCAGGACAGACGGCAGCTCCAAGCACGGCTATTTCCGAATTCGTGAGAACGTCACCCAGGGAACCCGTGCCAGGAACCGTGCTTTGTTCCAGCTGGAAACGAAGAGCGATTCCGTCCCTCAAGTCTCTTGTGGCGGTGAAGTGGAGGGAGCAGAAAGAAATAGGTTCAATTCTAGCAACAAGTCTAAATAGATCAGTGTTTTAAAACCACAAAGAAAAGGAAATATGCGGTTGCTCGACCCCGCTGTTTTTCCACAGCAAAGAAATGCCTGCGAGCCCTCGACGGAGGGAGCCTGCTGCCCTTTTGCTCCTGAACTTCGCAGCTCCCGAAGGATGCTCAGCTGCTTTGCAACCGTCGCAGACCTCCTGCCAAGCGGCGGCGGCCTTTCCTTGCAGGGTCTTCTCCGGGAGAAGAACCTTCATTACTTCCAGGCACAACAGGGCAGCAGATCCAAGGCTTGCAGAAGATTACCAGCTGGTGCCAAACGCTATTTTCTCAACGCTTTTTTTCAGGTTTAACCAATATCCAAGTGCAGGGCTTAGGCTCGTAACAAGTATAGTTTTACGGGCGCCTACACGCAGTATTTTGCGGACAGATTAGGGCTCGCGCTCCCCGTGTTACGCATCTAAAGGACACGAACCAGGTTCCCAGCAGGAACCACCAGCTGCGGTTGAGGCAGTCCTAGCCCCAGCCAGCGCCATGCTTGGGGACGCCGTTTGTCACACCAGGTTGAGTTTATGGTCATGTAGTGACGCGACCTCCTGTCCAGACTTGGCTTGCAACCAGCACAGACAGGCAAACGCACTGCAGAAGCAATGTTTCCCATCATCATTTATTATGCAGAAAGATAAAAGCCTAGCACAGAGCACACCAAGAAACCACGACCGTTTTAACAGCTGTTACATACCGTGAATCCACAGAATAATTTAGGTTGGAACGGGACCTCCAAAGGCCATCTAGTCCGACCCCCAAATCATGCTCCTCTCTGGCTTCAGTCATGACCTGAAGTGATAGGCGAAGCCCAAACCGGTTTCAAAGACAGCAAAATGAGAAAGAAGCCCTTTCTGAACGTAAAGGTCACCTGGCAAAAGAATCTAAGCAAGCCGGCAACACAAATAGAATTCAGCAGCACGAACGTGGAAGGTCTTCTTCCGATACAAAAGCCAGGCTGCGCCTTCCAGCTCTACCTTGCATATACATAAAGTCAAAGCAGAAGTTACATCACCAGTTTATTGTGATATACGGGAGATGCTTTCCAGGCACTCCGAACGGAGAGACACCAGTTCCCACACAAACATTCCTCCTTGATGCATTTTGAGACGTGCGCCTCTGCACCAACACACGTTTCATTTACTGTTTGTCCACCATGGTGAGCAGATTTGCCTGTGCTTGAAATCGAGTTGCTGACTTTGCGGAACCGGACCCCAGAAGATCTTTTCCAATCGATACGCATTATTTTCATCACAGCCAGGGCTCCCAGCATTCGTCCCAGAAAACAGACAAGCAAATATACCTCCAAAATACAAAGCATAACCATCTAAGAGTTGATTCCGCCTCACATTAGGTACCAAAAAAGATAAAACCCGTCAGCGACGTGGGCACAAGCTATTAACTCTTTTAGTATAGCAATTTAAAAGCTTTTTTTGTAAGCTGCCTGCCTGTCTGTCTGTCTCCCTCCCACCTCCTATCACTTCCACTCCTCCCCGCAACTCCAGAACTTCCCGACTCACGAAGTTCAAAGGCAACCGGAGGTCAACCTTACCCGCACCCTTTAAAAAAATCAAACTTGTGATGTGCACAAGGACCACAGCCTGCTCTGAAATTGCTGAGATTTTGAGTACTAACGAGAGTCACAAAGTCACGCACAATTGTTTCGACAAACTTAAAGACAAGAATCATACAAAAGTACCACAAAAAGTTTCTTTGAGATACCGTATGAAGCGTATGCTTGCAAGCACCTTAGACAAGAACAAGCTGCTAACATTTTGGTAAACGTCGGTCTTGCCCAAACTTCCCACTTTTATACTACAAAAGCCCAGCTGAAACCCGGCTGGGCGTCACAGAGCATCCGTAAGAATATTAATAATTCAGCTTTGAATAAGAAAAGCGAAAGCACGAACAGCAGCGGGAGGAGGAGATATTTGGTGTTTGCAGGATTGCACTCGGCGCATAGGACAGGGCTCAGCAGAGGTTCAGCGATCCTCGAAATTTGTCTGGAAGCGCGGCGGTTACTGATTAGAAAAGAACACGCACACATTTCAAAGACGCTCTGCTTCACGAGGAACTCCTGTCACTTTGGGGCTACGTGGTGCCACTTTTCCCCCACTAATTGCTCTTCCAGAAAAGGACATAGAGCTTAGCATTGCATCAGAGAAGTGGAGATTCTCTTTGTTACAAAAAAGTTAAAAAGAAGATTTTAAAAAAAAAAAAAAAAAAATCAGTGCAGCTTCTTTTTTGAGATTACAAAGAATTTTCCTTTGTCCAGTATTTCCTACTGCAACAAAATTCCCTTTATTCAATCCACAGAAATGTTTCCTCTATTACAGTAGTGAAAAATCTTTCATGCAGATGACAATGATTTATTTCCCCCCCCCCCCCCATTTTCTATAATAAGTTCAATAAGAAATGTCTGCTGTAACGTCACGCTCTCTGCCCCAGGCAACCTACGAGCAGGCTGGCAACCAACACTTCAGGGGGGGGAAAAAAAAATCCCAGTTTCGGACTGGTGAGTGGCCTATCTGTGAACGCCGAGGAGAGCCATTCGTCTCGCCACGATCTGCCAGAAGCCCGATTTTTATCCCTTCTAAGGGACAACCACCCACACGAACCCTTCCCAGGACAGCGGTCAACTGCAGCGGCCGGAGCAACGAGTGGGAATCCAGTCGCAACCAAGCGGCGCTCAAGCAGCAAATAAAATAAAAAATACTGCTTGGCCCACGCCGTGAAGTTCACCTTCGTTTCAACCGCGACCTAAAACTCTTCTGTGATGGGGACCAGGGATCGGTTGAGGCACGCACACGTGCTCTCGTAACTGCTGATGCAGTAGGAAGCGTTTAGCTTTTGTCCGTCCATCTCCTATATCATCCAAAGACTCTGAGCCCACCCGGAAAGCCACCTGCATCATCCTCATTTGAGGGTTCAGCGTCCTCCTTGCAGTGTCCCGACCCAGGGTGCACAGAAAGTATTGGGGAAAAAAATATAATAATATCTATATCCCCCCATTTAATACCTAATTAATTCAAGCAAATTACATGTTTGGTTTTTTTTTTTATAAAGGAGGGAGTAACCCGAGCAGCGTGATTATACTGATGGGCCAAGAAGCTGTCGCCACGGCATTTCATTGACAGTCTGTAGGAAAACCCACTCCAAACGCCCACCACCAGAACTGGCGAGTAGAGCTGGTTGAAAAAGATGGGAAAAGCTTGAGGTTCCCTGCCTGGTTTTTGAATCTTCTAACGAAAAAGCAGCTTTTGCAAGAAAGACCAAAAAAAAAAAAAAAAATCCAGGAGCTAGGACGGGGAAATTTTCAGTAAATTCCATTTTGGGGAGGGGGAAACAAAACCAAACCCCCAGAAGTCTGCAATTTCTTTCTTTCCCCCATTCCAGGAGCTTCAGCTATGAAGGTCCTTTTTCTCGGAGTGGTGGAGAAGGGCTGATTTGGAACAAACCTCCCTCTGGACAAACTCCCCCCCCTCCAAAGCGGGGATGTTGGTGGGTACAATCGCTTCCTTTTCAAAGCTGAATTTCAGACATCCAAAAAGAACGCCCGTTTGGGAGAGAAACCGAAACCTTCCATCACCAAAAAGGCCAAGACGTGATGAGACACGTCACATGAGAACGGTCCCTGCTGATTTGGGAGCACGTTTCCCAGAAGCAACCAACTCCATTCATGTCACTACCAGGAATGGCAGAACCTGCTCTACCCGAGCAGAAAGTTTTGCTCTCGAGGCCAACAAGAGAGTCGAATGTACTGCTTCTGCCTTGCCTGCCAGGAGCCAACACCAACTACGCTTCGGGCTGTAAACTTGCTCATTTAGCCTTCAAACGAGCTGCCGTGCAAAGTCCCTGGCATCCATAGCGCAGCACTCCTGGAGACCTTTGCCTTGCAGCCGTCCAGGCCCTTTTGTCAGGTCTACAGGAGTATCTGGCACCAAAGGACACGCTGGAACCTCTCCCTTGCTCTGCAGATCAGGAACGCGGATCTCTTTCTAAAGAGCAGTCCTCCACCCTCGTCAGCGGCAATGAGCTTGACGCCAGAATTGCTTGGTGGAGTTTTCTGGCAGCAGGGGAGACGAGATGACCGTAACAATCCTTTTTCTAACCTAATAGTTCCTCCTCGCCCCAACAAACCCACGTTAAAACACCTCTTTTGGAGCAAGAACAAGAACCCCACGGCGCGCAGCCGCCAGCTCTTGCCCTGCAAACTGGAAGCGCAAACATTGCAAGACGACCCGCCGGCAGGAATGCCTTCCTAACGATGCCCCATAACTCACCGTCAAGCTCACGCCCGCCAGCTCCAAGTAGGACATTACCTCTTGTGTCAACGAGGGGCATCCTAAACGCGCTGCTTATTTCCCACGGAAGGCGTTGAACAAAAGCATTGGCAACCTCAGCTACAGGAACGCGGGACTCTTCCCGGCGATTCCTTGCTCCGCTACAAGCATTGGGTTCTAACAATAATGCAGTCGGCTTCTAAAAACATCCTGACAGCTCTGAAAACAGCACAGATCTACCAGTCCTAGGAGCATCAGTGCAAAGCCCGGGTGGGCGATGAGATTTCCCCCCCCCTCCCCCACACCCACCCACCCACCCCCGGGAAAGCGTGGGTCCAGTGTGCGGCAGCTCCGTTCCCACGTGCACATCACCAAAACCGGGCACGGAATGGGCCCTCTCGCGGTAAACGCGGCGAGCGAGCGCTGCGCTGGAGAAAAAGCCTCCACCGTCAAGACAAGCCGGTAGGTAGCAGAGAGAAAATGCTGCACTGCCTGCGGCGACGCTGGCAATCTCAGAGTTGCCCAGGTTACCAAACCTGGAAAAATCGTACAGAAGATTAAGAACATATAATTTCTTCCGAAATTATGTAAAGGTGGGGAGAAAAGAAAAAAAAAAATACAACGGCCAGTTGCCTGTGAATTATGATCATCCAGGCACGTTAAAAAAATTGAGCATTAAGTGCAACCACTCTCCACTGCTGCTTTTTTTTTTTTTAAAGACTACAGAAGGTATTTTTAAGGTTTAAAAACAGATTAAGTACCCTACATGCTTCATAGCAAGAGTTTTCCCTCATAGCTGCAGAATGAAAAAAAAAAAAAGATAATTCAGCTATGATAGGAGATTTTTGGGGCTCTTTTAGAGCAAAATCTTACTTTGCTAAAACACAACCCCATTTTCAAACTGATTTTCTGGGTAACAAGGCCCCCCAATCCCTACGCTGCTCTGCTCCCCAGCGTGCCGTCGGAGGCGATTTCCTCCTGTTTGAGCAAACTCAGTCCGGCTCCGCCGTCTATGCAGTCTTTTTTGCTCTTTCGATTGCGGAGAATCACCTTAGCCGGTCTCAATGACAACGCTGTCACACCCAACACGAACGCGACACGCTCCCCTGTAACCGTAAGCGTCAGTCACTCCACGCCAGAGAGCAAATGAGCCTAAAGGGTCGTTCCGCTCCGATGTTAACACCGGTTGCGAGCGCGAGCTCGCCCTGGCCTTTTACACCCCTCCGCAACACGCCATCCTCGGGCTGTACCACCGGGTAAAGGACATGCCGCGCTCAAGACCCTGCAAAAAAAAAAAAAACCCACCAAACCAGGACCGCAAACCGAGCAGGCGTACGTTGCCATCCCGCTACCGCTTCCAGAAGCGAAGGAAAAAAAATTCACGACAAGCAAGAGGAAAACATCAGCGACCATCGTTCCGATGACTCCGAACCGCCCGCTAGGAACCCGTCCGCCCTCTCAAAAAAAAAAATCCACTCCAGCCACCTGCGCTTCAAATTCAGCGGCTCAAGCTGCGTTCTCCCGGATCAACGCGTGCCCGCAACGGTAAGGGTGGCTCCTACCTCTCTCTTCGGGGCGAAGCGTTAAAACCGAGCACGGCGGCGGAAGGCACATCTGACAATGACACTGCAATTTATCAAGAACTGGGAGGGGGAGAGAGAAGAAAAAAAAAAAAAACCAACCAAAAAAACCCAAACAAAACCGAAAACCAACCACCACACAACAATAATAATAATAAATCACAAAACCATCGCTCTGAGCTGGTCCCTTCCCTGTTATTCTTACCCTACGCGATGCTGAGGGTGTTAAAAGCCAGAAAGTCCGGAGGACAAACATCGGGGGGGGAAAGGGGGGGGAAAGGGGGGGGAAAAGGGGGGGGGAAGGGGGGGGGAAGGGGGGGGAGCACCCCAGCTCCGCCAGCGATGCTCGGGTGCGGTGGCGGATAAAGGAGGATGGGGGGGCGGGGGGGGGGTACCGGCGAGCCCCGCTCCCCACCGGCTCCTTCCCGGCTGAACCCCCCCCCCCCCCCCTCCACGCAAACCCCCTCCCGCACCCACGGAGCCCCCCCCGCTCACCTCTCCCCCCCACACCCCAGCGAGCCTAGAGGGGCGGCGAGCCCCGCATCGCTCCGGCCGTTTCCCCGCCGTCCATGGCCCGTTAACGTGCCGGCACCGGCGGAGCCGGGCAGAGCCGCTGCCGCAGGGGCCGCCCCGCCCCGGCTCCGCGCAGCGGCGGAGGAGGAGGAGGAGGAAGAGGAGGAGGAAGAGGAGGAGGAGCGCCCCGCCCCGCCCTACGGCCGCAGACCCCGGTGCAACGACCGGGGGGGGGGGGGGGGGGGGGAAGATACGGTGCCCACCCGGCTCGGTACCGAGCGGTACAGCCCCAGCGCATCCCCGCTCCCGGTGAGTGCGGGGTTGGGGTGGAGCGGTGTCCCCCGGGGCCGTGTGTCCCGTCCCCCCCCCGCCCCGGTGATGGGTAACCCCGCTGCAAGCTGAGGAATTAGCGGTTGGCCGTTAATTGCCTTGTTAATTACAAAGCGCTGGCAGGTGCAGATATTTAAAAAAAAAAAAAAAAAAAGGGAAATAAAAGGTAAAAGCGGGGGTTAAGCGCCTTCATTTGGTCCTGGCGATGCCAAGGTGAGGCTAGCGGGAGTCGCGTCTCTTTTCCCAAGTAATAAGACGAGAGGAAAGGGCCTCAAGTTGCGCCAGGGAAGGGTTAGGTTGGATATAAGGAACAATTCCTTCGCCAAAAGGGGTTGCCAAGCGCTGGAACGGGCTGCCCCGGGGGAAGCGGTGGAGTCACCAGCCCTGGGGGGATTTAAAAGACGCGTGGACGTGGCGCTCAGGGCCGTGGTTTAGCGGGGGACTCGGCAGCGTTAGGGTCAAGGTTGGACTCGATGGGCTGGAGGGTCTGTTCCAAGCCGAGCAATTCCGCGATTCTATGCTGATCCAGAGCTGCAGAGCGTCTCGGGGCCTTCAAAGGGCAAGCCTGGTTCGAGTCTTCGACCACAGCTTATATTGGGTCGGGTTGGGCTTGGTGGAGCGTTTTGGCTTGGTTTGTATTTTCTGGAACTTGAGGAGCGCAAACGCGGAGCCGGGCTGTTGTTGGCCTGTCTGTAGGGCCGGCTGCGTGAGGGGTGGGATGCGGAGCGGATCCCCGGTGCACGGGGTCGCTGTGCTTTTGCTCAGCTGCAGAAGTGGCCTCTCGTCGTGAGAAACTGCCTCCCGGTCTGATGGGTGGGAAAATGCAGGCCTAGGTAGTGAAATCCGTGGAAGCAAGGAGGAAAAAAACAAAAGCAAAAACCCCTGCAAAATCCTCCCCTCGTTGTGCTGGAGGAATCTTTAGGCAAAGCAACGATGAACTCTCCAAATCCTTGCTTCACCCCATGGGATTTTTAAGCGTAATGGGTGTAAAGACTGTGTTTTGAGGGGTTTTCTTTGTTTTAAGACAATACCTTGTCCGTTGATACGGATAACGGCTTACCACAAAGCAGGCTCCTCTACTAAATAACTTCATTACAGGAATCCGAATGGATTTCAGCCTGCCCTGTGGAAGGTTTGGGGAATGAGAATTGTTGCTCTATTGCTACTCTCCCGTGAGTCATGCCTTGATAATACCAAGTACAAAAAAATATCTGGAGACGTGATTCACGCTCCTGAGGAGGCCAGAATAGGGCAGGCTATAATATTTACAGCGAGTAGCATCTTCCCCTTCATGATGAGAGGTAGCTGTGTGCTTGCACGTCAACGTTTTCCACGTAGAGATGCTAATGACTCTAATCTGTGTATGCGTGATGTTAATAACTGCACGGGGAACGCAGCTTCGGGCTGAGATGAGGAGTCCCCAGGCATGCGTGGAAGAAAACTGGGTCTGAGTCTCCTTCCGTTTGGAGAATACTTATTGTATCTGATTAAATTGTGGCTGCAAATCATTTTTGAGTTTCCATATTGAATATTCCAGGTTGTAGAGCACGGAGGGGCTCGTGCCTCCATCTCCTCCTTCCTGCAGGGACCTTCCACTGATCGTCTCCATCCGGTGTTTTACAGTGGGTTTTAAGCCACTTCATGGGTTCTTTTAGCAATTCTCTAATAAATTCCGAAGTTTTAGGAAGGAGTTTGCCAGCGGGGAGGTGAGGATACGGCAGGTGGGTCAAGATGTTGAAGTTGTTGGGTTTTGTTTCCCCTCTCTTGCTAGATTTTCCATCCAGTAAGAGACCTCTGGGTTACTAGACTTCTGCAGCCTGTCAATCTTTTTGGTTTTTTTAATTTTTTTTTTTTTTTTTTTAAACAGCTATGGCATTAGGACCGTATTCTGGCTTCTCCGGGAACAGCCCGCTGCTCTGCAGCATTATTTGTGTGTTAATGAGCGGTAGGGAGTCTTCTCTTTCTCTTTTCTTGTATCTCCCTCCGACAGTCAGAGAGCTTTTCCTGCTTCATCTCCAACTGCCTCAGGGATTTTTTTTTTTTTTTTTTAGTCCACCTAGGTACGAGCATTTTAGTCCACCTAGGTATGAGCATTTTTGCCTCCGTGTGCCAGGCTCAATGAGAGAGCAGTGAACTTACTGTGACAGTGATCCTTTACTGGGCGTCCTTTAAAGAAGCTCCTCAGCCGCTGCCCTCTGCATCTTCTTGTTCCCAGGACGGGAGTTTTACGAGAGGGCTCGCGTGCTTCCCAAGCTGAGGTGGCTTTCATGGCTCTGCCCTTGATCATCCCGTGAGACTTCAGGCCAGGGATGCTCGGTCTTGGTTCAAGTTGGGTACAAGCGTGAGGTGTGAGGCAGTTTCTCCCCTGATTTTTCTCGAGGAGGGCTGTGCGTGATAATACAGCAAATCTGGGGCTAGAAATTTTTGTTTGCTGTTAATATACAGCGTTAAACAGAGGTCTGGGGCAACAACAGCTTGGCTGTGACCAGGGCTCTTGGTTCCCCTTCCTTTTTAGGTAGTCTTGCTCTAGTTTTCAGATGTTTCACTAAATTAGCGGCGTATCTGCCTTGTTGGGGCATCTTGTCATTAGGACTAGCTGCCGTGGAGGACCCTGTGTGTAATTAATGCCAGAGCAATTTCAATTGGCATGATCACTCTCCGCAGGACCTGACAAACGAAATGATGTCAGCTGGGATAACAAATACAAATGCCGGAGAAAAATGAGCGTGCTACCTGTGGAGGAGCAGCAAAAATAATTCAACTCTCTTGGAGGGTGGGGAAGAGAAGTCGATAAGAAGGGAGGGGGTCTGGTTTCCCGTCTCGACCCTTTGGACCTGCTCTTTGGGTCTGTGATAGGTGCAGCAGAAAGGAAAGAAGGGACAAGGCAGGTCGAGTTTGGTAATCCCTTCTCTCCAAAGCAGTACCTCCAGGTATTTTGTCTCAATGAAGTGGACGGTTTCTCAGATGGAAATTCAGATTATGATGGCAAGGGTGGAAGTGAAGATGTAAGGCGTACCTGGAAGGGGTTGGGGGGCAGTCAAAATTATTTGGACCCTGTGACTCTTCTTCCTGACCTCTTCCGGAAGCTGAAGGTCTCCGGCGTGTTTGGGGTTGATCTGCGATGGTCCTTGCTCACGCGCTCTGTGCTTTGTGGGGTGAGGAGCAGCGTGAGTTGGTGAGCGCCCAAGTCGGCGCTTCCCCGCGGGGACCCTTGGGAGGTGTTTTGAGCTTCCCCGCATCGCAGTCCCCGGGATTAGCTCTGCTCCTGTTCTCCACCCTGCAGGAGCAGCTCCTAATTCTCACAGTTCTTATACTGAAACAGTATTTTGGAGAGAAATTGAGCCCTGTTCTCGTCAGAAAAACAGACTTTTCTGACCTGTAGGTGTGTCTACGCACATCTGTGTGTGTTTCTGAGCTGAGTGTGCGGGGGGGGGGGACACGACGACACATCATTAAATGCTGCGTGGAGACCAAATGCTGCTGAAGAGCAGTTACTCTCAAGTAAGAAAATTAAGAATTGCGCAGTATATAACGTTCCACGGGTGGATGTATGAGCTGGTGTGATCCTACATCGCTATTTGAAGGGGGCACGCGCCAGCGGAGACTTCATTTTACGCTAATACCAAAGCTGACGAGGGGGTGAGAGCGGGGAATTGTATTTTTCGCCCCCAAAATAACAAGAAAACGTTGTTATCTGGGGGAGCCCGATCGCTGGCACTTCCATTTGACGTCACATTCTCTTACCTGTATTCAAGGGGGTTTATTGCAGAAGGGATAAAAATCAACTGCGGATATCTCGCTGCAAATAAGAGTCACTGGTGCGCCAGTTTTGCCTTTTGTGGACGCTGGTCGTCCTTGGGAAATGGCTGGTAGCAAAAATAAAATTAAAAAAAACCCCAGACCTAAAAAAAAGAACGTTGAGGTCTTCCTGCATCACCATTTCTCTCTTCAGTCCTTGTCTTTAAGATCAGGAGACGCCTAATGCTGTGGGTACCAGCTCTGCGTTCTCGCTGCCTTTCCTGCTCCTGCCAAGCAAACCCCAGGAGGTTTCTGCTCATATCAGATGTGGCTTCCAGGTGCTAAAGCTAGATGAAAGGCCTGTGTTATTGCTGTGTGCAGAGAAGTCTCTGAAAACCGAAGGATGTATCCCGTGCCGCGATATGGAGAGCACGCAACCGCTTCTCGGGGCGGATCTGCGAGGGCCCCTGGAAGATCTACTATGTGTGTGATGGCCTTGGCTGCAGGAATGGAAACCTCAACTGGTTTTGCTTCCTCTGGGTACCTGAGGTGGCGGTGACCGGTGTCTCTCGAGGGGCAGCTCGTGGCTGTGTTTAGCTCATCCTGGCATGAGGCTGTGCTTGAATTGGAGGCACCGGGTGATGATGGACCCACGCTGTGGATGAAAGCTGGACCAGAAAGCTGCTGAGACATGTTGCTGAACTGCCCTGGGACCAACCTCTGTGCGTGTCCCGTGGAATAACAGGATCAGCACGGTCAACGTGAGCCTGGCGCACGCAGTTCCAGCAGGATCCGAGAGCTTGGTGCGGTCGTGGTGTAGAGCTCATCTCCAAAACTGGGGTGCATGACCCTGATGCGTCTTCATATTCAGCTCGAGGCTGATGCGATGATGAATGGTTTCTATCCATCAGGAATCTGTGCTAGAAGAAAGCTGGAGTGTCAGTAATAAATCATCTATAACGCAATTGTATAGATAAACAACATAACCACCCACCTCTATGTATTTATGGATGCCTTGGAGGACGCGGTTTATCAGATAATTTGGGGGTTGGCTTCTTTAGTGTGTGCAGCAAGTTTCTGCCCAGTGCGGGGTCTCGGGCTCTCTTGATTCAAAGAGCTTATCTCCGGATGAGGATGCTTCTAGGGCGATGTATATGGAATTGCACGGCAAGAAAGGGCATCCACTAATCTGATTCCTGGAATAATAGGGGAAGATGTTATGTTATTACCACGAGGTGCTTGCGGCTGCCTTTACCAGCCTGCCAACTGCTCGCTAGGAACTTCAGCAGCGATCGCTGTTTGGCCACGGCATAACCGCATGAATTTGGAGATGAAAGCGAGCGCGTGTCAAATCCAGGGCCTTGGCAGCAGGCAGCGCAAACATCTGTGTGATAAGCCTCCAGGTAGGAAAAATGCCAAGGGAAGAAAACAGAAGCAACTCCTAGACACAATGGAGCGCGGATGTCAAAATACAAGTTATGAATTGCACAGACAAATCGCTATCCAAGTACGGTTTATAGCTTCTGGTTATTTTTTAAAGTTTTTTTAAATTTTTCTTTTATTTTTAGAAATCTTTGATTACTACAGGCTGAGGAGCAATCCTTCCTAGCTGCCGCTTATGATCTTTTTTTGTAAATTATCCAGCCAGCCTCTCTGTTGAATCCGAACCAGCTTTTCGTGGTGGCGGATTGACTTGGAAGCTGAAGGTCGCAAAGTTAAACAGCAGCTTTGAGGTGCTCGGGTTGCTTTTGGAGTCGGGCTTTGCCCCTTGCATCGCTTATCCGTGGTTATTTCAGCCCAGCTGACCTGTTTTGGAGCAAGTGTAGTCAGGATCTGGCTTTATGGACGCTGTCTGATGGGAACGCCGCCAGCTATTTCCCCTCTCCAGTTGTGTGTTGTCCTAGAATAAGATCAAGAGAATACGTGTCTGTTAATGTCTGTAGGCTGGAGGCATTTGAAAGCGGGAAGAACCATATTTCTTAGAGCTGCAATCTGAATTTATTTGCATCACTGATGACTTCAAAATTAGAAGCGGTTATTGGCATCTGGCTTTCTGGAGGAGAGCGGAGACTGCAGAATTGCAATTGTGACTCCTATATATTAATGGATTTGGGGCTCGTCGTCTGCGGGGAAGGCGGCGTTTTTGCTGCACAGGAGGAAGGCAGTGCAGGATTTTCAAATGCCGTGTTCGGTCCAAAATATTCCATTGGCATCAGCGCAGGAAAGGTATCCAATATAAACCTTAAATACTTGTCAGCTTGGTTCTTGCCTGTGGAAAACTGCAAATTAGACCCTTCGGTTTAATAAACAAGCCTTTGATGGAGGAACAACTAGGCAAGGTATTCTTGCTGTAACACTCCAAACAAAATAGACGCCCCGCTGCAGAGACCCGGGGAGGTAAAAGCACATCAGCGTTCTCGCTACGAAAGGGAAACTTCTGCAGTCCAGAATACCTGCAATAAAAACAACAGGGTTTTTTTTTCTTGGTGGCTTTTTTTTTCCTTTTTTTTTTCCTTTTTCAAGGCTTTTGAGTGGGTGTAAGTGGCTTCCATTTGTCAGATGTCTCATTTCAATACCTGGTTGCATCTGACCCTCAGAGGCGCAACTCTGAGGCACAGCAGTGGAAGTACCTGTGTGCCTTTAATCCTCGAGGCTGAACGTGAGCTGGTTTAAACTCTGTTCTGCATCCGCAAAATAAAGCGCGAGGGATTTATGTGGCCGCTTTTAGGGGCAGCACACCTTCCCCGGCTGCGTAAGGGGATGTGCGCTTTCACAGCTGAGTTGACGAAGGACCATTGGCATCTCGTCGCTTCTTCTGATGCCTGTCTAGACTGAACAGCCAGGTCTGAATAACAGGTTTAACTCAGCCCCTCGGCGCCCACTCTCCATCAAGCATGAACTGTCACTGTGATAACCAATTGTCTGGTAACTCTCTGAAGCTCGGGAAAGAAGAGTTAGCGAGTCTTTTCAGTGAAATACTGTATTTCAACACTTGTTGCCATGCCTTCAGGGCTGTCTCCTTGAGCTAATAACAGACTGAGAGTGGCTTTTTGGAAA
The DNA here is from genome assembly GCA_037962945.1 of Sarcoramphus papa. Taxonomy (NCBI): domain Eukaryota; kingdom Metazoa; phylum Chordata; class Aves; order Accipitriformes; family Cathartidae; genus Sarcoramphus; species Sarcoramphus papa. The sequence goes on along the minus strand of CM075615.1, from coordinate 976,330 downwards.
TGCATTGTGACACCTCCTTCTAGAGATGGCTTGGATATCATATCTGTGTTCCTGCACGCTATGAATCATTGCAGATCAGAGCACCATTCTCTGCTTAGGCTCCGGCAGCCTTTAAATGTTACAGGCTCACATGCCAGAGCAAGAGTCTGAGGGTTTTGCTAAAGCGCCTGCCCACATCCCAGTCTTGTCATCTGCCACTTATCTTACTTCCCTTTGTTTCTGGTTAATCCTTTCTTACCTCGACTCCTGGGACCTTTATGCTGTATTACCAAGACAGACTGATGTTGGACGAATCGGTTGCCGAGCCTTCCCTGCTCCTCTTTTTCCTTTGGTGGCTCTTTATAAGGAGGTCAAGAAATACCTTTTGGTCCTCTTGAGTGTCTCCTTTCTGACCACATCCTCGTCTCCTGGCCTCAGTAAAGCCTCTCCGCTTTCAGACGCGGGGACTTCTCTGCTGACCCTGACGTTTTATTTCCTCCTAGGAGGAGGCAGGGCTTGGTGTGGGGCTGGTTCCAGATGTCAATGCCATGCTAAGCTTTTCTTTTAAGCGAGGGCATGTCTTTGCTTTTAGAAATGTTGACTGGTTTCAGCTTAGTCTAATAATTCAATTGCTCTGTTGGTCTAGAGGAGTCTTGTCTGTAGCCAGCGATTTTTCTTCATTGCCGTATTCCAAGAAGACGTTAGAAAAGGTTCTTTGTATATCGGAAGAAATAACCAGGTGACCGTTGAAACAATCATAAAAGATGACATTGTACCTTCTGTGGAGGATCTTGGGTCATTTTGCAATGAGCTAATGAAGATTTGCTGCCAGGGTTGAGGTCAGTATTATCCACATTGAGAAGCAAATGTTAGCAGAGAATGCCTTCCCTTGTTCACCATCTCTTGAGCCTGTTCTTTTCCTCCCCAACGAGTCATTCCTGTTGGAACTGACTTTTGTTGTCTCCAGACCCAACCCGATGACCGCTTCGAGTTTCCAGCTAACTCTGAGGGTCCCAAAGAGCTGCTGAAGCAACGCCTTCCTGAAATGGTGCTAGCTCCTCAGGCTGCACTGGGGTATTTTCTTCCGAAAGACTCCCCTACTTGTTGGCATCGCTGTCAGAGGCCTCCTCAGCAGATGAAATAGCTGGCAGGAGTAGAGACGTTTGCTCCCGGTTAGGGATATGGCTGGGTAGACGCAAACACCTCTTGGGAGGCAGCTCTTGCGTCTGAGAACTGGCCCCTGCTCTGCTGAACGGGAGTGTGTAACGGTGATGCTGGGAGGTCGCTAAGGCGGTCCAACCACTTCAGATCCACCCCAAACTGTTCGTGTTGGTCTAACCTTCTCCATAGTCCTTGCTTTGCCGCTAGCGCTCTCTCCAACCTGTTTCACGCTATTAGGATGCTCTTTTTTTTTTTTTATTCTTTGACTTTATTTTCCTTCTTAGTTTCTCTCAGATTGAGAATTGTTATATGCTTTCCATGCTTTTGGTTTGAACACGGTATTTTCTATTGCGGTTTTTTTTATATTTCGCAGTATAAGGTTATTGCAAGAAAAATACCAGAATGCATCTTAAATTTTTTTATTTTTTCTTAAGTCTTTCAACTTTCAAGACATTACAAGTTAACGCCGTCCTGCTGCACGCAGCCTCTGCTCGGAGCACAGGGGCTGCATTGCGGACTTCAGCGTATCCTTGCCTCAATAGGGGCTGTCCCTTTGTGAAGTGCCGTACGTGTACCACATTGCAGTTGGTTACCATGTCAACCTCTGAATGATCCTTTTTTTTTTCTTTTTTTTCTTTTTTTTTTATTGAAAGGAGAGAAGGTAGGTACATGAAGTCCATTGATCTCGCTTGCCACCACTTTTTCATTGCACTGAGCCTACTTCTTCCTGGGGATGCTCAGATGTTAATGGAGGATTGCTTCTACATCCAACCTTTGAGTTTTATTTCTTCTCTGCCGCGTTTCTTCGTAGGGAACTGCAGTAGTCGCCAGAAGGGAAAGCAATGTCATATGAAGACCAAATTGGCGAAATCTCTGTATGCATCTGTGATCCTCTTTGTCTGGCCTCTTCTAGAGAAGCTGTTGCTGGTAGTGATGTGGGTAAATAGGGTCTAGTACGGACCTCAGGCTTTAACAACAGTCTAATGTGGGTTAGATGAGACTTGGATTAGTTTGCCAGGGATTTATGTAGAGCTGGTAGTGACAGTGGGGTCTCCTGAGAAGACCCACCGCTTTCACCCTCATGTTGTCTCATTGGGATGCTCCGTTTTTTCTTTCACCTGGAAGCGTTTGAACTGAGTGCCAGGAGTGCTGCAGATTATTTTTTTTATTATTATTATTTACTAGATCTTGGATGTTTCCTCTTCACTGTGGCTCTTTGTGTATTGCTGGGACAGGGGGGAAAAGACCTGCTGGGGAAAGATTAGGCTTTGGTTTTGTTCCAGAAGACAAATTAGGTCTCTTAGATTCATCTGAGTGATATCGGAGGTAGATGAGTCCCACTTACAGCAATGGACTGAGCATTCCATCTGAGGTCTCCATATCAAAACTCATTTGTAGGGTCTGGTTGGTTTGCCCGTGTCGCTTGATTACGAAGGCTTCCACCATGTAACCAGCACCAAGATAATGGCAAATATGCCAAGAAGACAGGAGGAGCAGAAAGCGCCTGACTTGCTTGTGACTTAGCGCTATTGAATTCAGTTGAATTAATCTCCCTCAATTTAATTTGTTGAGCAGTATGTGCGAGCCCAGCTAAGCATACTGTGCTTTTTATCGTGACCGTGTGACCCAACGTGTTTAGTATCGCAGAAGCAAAACAAACAGAAGAAGGAATGCAGATATTGGAGGCGGAGAAGACCTGGGTAAGTCTGCTAATGAAATACTCTTCTTCGCTTGTGTTCTGGCCTTGTTCTAGCTACCCATCAGAAGACGTATCTCCACCCAAGGAGACACTGTTCATGGGAACTAAGGGTAAATACCCTGTATCTCTCTCCACACTTCGTCTTGCTGTGGTTCTTGGTTTCAGCATGATTGCTGAAATAATAATTGACCCTTAAAGGCTTGTCCAGTCTAGCCTATTCCAAACACTTGAAATCCAGAAAGTGGAGACAAAAGAAACCCCCCAACTTAACCCTTTTTTTTTTTTAAATTTTGCCTACCAGTCACAAATTGAGTTCATTTTTCTTATGCATTTGCTCAGACGTGATCTGTCACATCTCCGTGCTCATGTACCGATGCCTGTGCAGTTTGTGGGTAACAAAGCAAACGTCTGCAATCACGTTGACAGGGATTTCTTGTTTCACAGCTGGAACTTTGCTAGTTAACTCTCTTCTAAAGTCATGAAAGAATTCGATAGCAGAGTTGACTGAACTTTTTCCTATTAAATTCCAAAAGTGCCCAACCCAGCCACTTCCACCTGCATGGGCAGCATCGAGATTAATCTTGTATTATTGCTTATAGCCCAGCATACAACAGTGAAGTCTGTACGTGATGAATAACACTTCTCCGTGCAATGGGACCAAGTTCCCTGACCTTTTGTCGTTGAAAGGCAATAACAAGTTGTGGGTTGACCCTGGCCAGCAGCTAAGGGTTTTGACACTTTTTTCCATCAAGTTGAGTTTTTAATTCCCTTGAAAGCCAGCCGGGCTGTTTGCTGCCTGTGCTGCTACACGCTGCCTGCTCCGGTTGACTTGACGAATTACTCGCCTGAATTTTGTAAGACCTGTCCTTCGTAATAAAATCATACCTGGTGACTTAAGATCCTCTTTAATAGGAACTGAATCGGTACAGGATTGTGCTGTTCGTGGTTCTGTTGCTAACAGCTGTTCCTTAATGTTCATCCGGGCTGTTGTTGACGATGAGTACGCTCCAAAATACCTGAGCTGTACCACTGTGAACAGGTTTATTTTCCCCAGGCTGTAATAAAGACAGACAGTAGTATGTTTACTAGCAACATTTATGTCCCTAATATTAATATTTAAATTTTCTACCCCCATTAAGTCCTTCTCCAAACCTGAACGTGTATCGGAGGTGACTTTGGACAGGTGTTCAACGTGGTAAGCCGTGAAAAAGCCTGACGTCGCTCCCTGCTGTGGTGGCCTCGGAGGACCCAGTAAAAGTTAGTGCGTCGTGGCTGGCAGCAAGGTTTTTATTTCAAAGGGAGGAGGGGAAGGAGGAAACACGATGTTTGGGAGCTCTGTTCTGCTGCAGTGAAATATCTGAGAAGTGGGAACTCGTCTAACGCTTCTCCCTGGAGAGCGCAGTGCAGGTGGTTAAGGCCAAGTCTTGAAGCATCAGGCTCTGCTGTACGTGTACGAAAACCCAGGGATTTTAGTGATGCACTGGGGTTGCTTGCCTCTGTCGCCTCCGCAGCGTGTCCTATTGCAAACAACATTGGTCAAGATAGAAGCATCCTATTCCCCTACTGATCTGAGTCACCGCTTTAAAGCTGAGGGCAGAAATAGCATGGGCTCCTGCACGGGCAGTGCCGTTTTTACTGACTCTCATGGTTTTTATTTGCCATATCATGGAGTTTGTCTTGATTATCAGATGCGCCGCTCAAAATAAATTCAGTTGTGCATTGGAATTTTTCTCTAATGCTGCCCTGAAGCGGTCAGAAAGGATTTACAGGCTCATGCGTCAACCCTAGAGCAGGCAAAATTGTCTGTAAACGGGATTTTGAAGTGATAATCTTCCCTTTCAATGGAAGCTGTTTTAATTTTTCTTTCAGAAAGCAAGGTTGGGGGCCTGGTGGTGGCATATTGTGGCTTTGGTATTTAAGTAACACTCAGGGAAAGCAATTGCAAACACGGCTTGTGCCAGCGATTCCAATCAAGTAAGCATTTAAGGTATTAACTGCTGCATGCATTGTGCTACTGTTCACATTCTTAAGAGTAATATGCCAGAATAATTGGAGAAACTGTTAATTCAGTCCTGGTTATTATTTTTGAACAGGGCAGAGCTTGCTTTAGGACTGCAGAATGGACAGACGTACTCCAGCAAGCCGCTGGGTACTTCTGAATGTATTCTCCCGTGATCAGGAGACGGGGACCGAGCCTGGAGAAAAGAAATAAAATCCTGAAGCGAAAAATTCGGCGTGATACTGAAAGCTCTGGAGAGGTAGGCTTGCAATTTTTGTCTTCTCAGTGATTGGGGCTAGAAGAGAACCTGGACATAAAGATAACCAACTGGCTCGTGCTCAGGAAAGGTGCTGGACTACGGTTTCAGTCTGATTTTTTTTTTGTTAATATTTCAAAGATCAGTTTGTTTTCCTTACTGGCAAGTTATATCGAGTGAAATTGTGGGGCCATTTGTTGAGCTTATTTTGCTTTTTCTTTTCTACTAAATCCATAGTTCCACTACTTTCTTTTCCTGGATGCTTCCCTCTTATTTTATTTTATTTTTCGTCACTTGGTTCTATGTTGCCTCTTGCCCACCTTTCTTGCTGCCTCAATCATCGCCTTCAATTATCACATTTTAACAAAGCGCTGAAAGAATGGATTTAATTATTAAAACGGCTCAAAAACTTGACACGAACGGAAGCGACAGGCGAGTGGATGCTTAGGAGGGGTTGAAATAATGTTCAGCTAGTTCAATTTCGGGATTCTGTAACACAATATCGTTTAATAATACGGTCTGTCAGTTTGCTGGACAGAGGGGAAGAAAAAAAAACCCCCAGGGCTTCCTTCCGTGAAACACAAAATGGCTGTGTGTGGTGGGTTGACCACGGTTGGAGGCCAGGTGCCCACCGAAGCCGCTCTGCCGGACAGGGGAGAGAAAAATATAACGAGAGGCTCGTGGGTTGAGGTAAGGACAGGGAGATCCCTCGGCAATTACCGTCACGGGCAAAACAGCCTCGGCTTGGAGGAAAAAAAAAATTAATTTTATTTATTACCAGTCAGAGCAGGATGATGAGAAATAAAGCCAAATCTTAAACGCGCCTTCCCCCCACCCCTCCCTTCTTCCCGGGCTCAGCTTCACTCCCGAATTCTCTACCTCCTCCCCGCCAGCGGCGCAGGGGGACGGGGAATGGGGGTTTGGGTCAGTTCATCACACGTTGTCTCTGCCGCTCCTTCCTCCTCAGGGGGAGGACTCCTCACACTCTTCTCCTGCTCCAGCGTGGGGTCCCTCCCACGGGAGACAGTCCTTCACGGACTTCTCCAACCTGAGTCCTTCCCACGGGCTGCAGCTCTTCATGAACTGCTCCAGCGTGGGTCCCTTCCACGGGGTGCAGTCCTTCAGGAACAGACTGCTCCAGCGTGGGTCCCCCATGGTGGCACAAGTCCTGCCAGCAAACCTGCTCCAGCCTGGGCTCCTCTCTCCATGGGGCCGCAGCTCCTGCCAGGAGCCTGCTCCACCACGGGCTTCCCACAGGGTCACAGCATCCTTCGGGCATCCCCCTGCTCCGGCGTGGGGTCCTCCACGGGCTGCAGGTGGAGATCTGCTCCACCATTCACCTCCATGGGCTGCAGGGGGACAGCCTGCCTCACCATGGTCTTCACTGTGGGCTGCAGGGGAATCTCTGCTCCGGCGCCTGGAGCACCTCCTCCTCCTCCTTCTTCACTGACCTTGCTGTCTGCGGAGTTGTTCCTCTCACATCTTCTCACTCCGCTCTCTGGCTGCGATTGCTGCTGCGCAGGAACTTTTTCCCTTTCTTAAATCTGTTATCCCAGAGGCGCTGCCACCGTCGCCGATGGGCTCGGCCTTGGCCAGCAGCGGGTCCATCTTGGAGCCGGCTGGCATTGGCTCTGTCGGCCATAGGGGAAGCTTCTGGCAGCTTCTCACAGAAGCAACTCCTGTAGAACCCCCCGCTACCAAAACCTTGCCACACAAACCCCATACAGCTTGCTTTGGAGGTGTTTTGGTGTTTTGTTTTTTTTCCCCAACATGAACTTAACCCCAAAAAACCAGAGAATTTGGGAGCAAACCTGAATTCTTTTGAAAATTGGAGGCGGTGGTTCTGGTGTTGAAGAGCGAGGTTTAAGGCTTTAGGGTTTCACACGAGCATGTGTTGTGCATCCTCACCTCTTATCGCTCTTCACTCTCTCTTTCATGCAAGGTATCAAAGAAAACCAGCAGCTGGGGAGAAAGAAAATCATTAGTTTTCATATTATGCAGGTCCCAAAGCCATGCAGGGACTGGGATGTCTTGGAAAATGTCTTTCCCGGGGCTGCAGCTGAGAAGAAACTGTGATGAGCGGTAGAAAATGAAGAAAAACCTGTACAACTGTTGATAAGGAGAAAAGGCAGCGGTGCCAACGGTACTTTGTGGAAATCTTTTCCCCTGTTGATGATCTTGTTATCCATCTGCTTGGGAATGGGCATAATAGCATTAGCCATGACGTTCTTCAATAAAAATACAGAGGCTTGAGTGGGAGCGAGAGCTTGCTGCCGGGGATGCAGTCCTGCAGCCGACACAGCTTTCTGAAGTCTTGGGAGTTCAAGTAAGAGCAAATGGAGAAAAGCCACTTCCACCCCTTCCCTTCCACTGGTGCTCAATAAGACCGAAACTTGTCAGGTTAAGGTCGAAGTGAGCTGGGGATGGTCACGGACACCAGTCTTCAAGTCACGCAAGACCATCTTGGGACAGTTGGAGTCAGGATGATGGTTACATCTCACTTGGCTGCAGCAGCAGCATGACCTCTATTAATTCATTCATGGAATCTTCACGTTAACAAGGTGTAAGACCCTTGAATGTGAACTTCAAGTGCTTTTTTTTTTTTTGTCACTGATAGAGAGAGAGATTGATAGTTCAGTTCCTGTTCAGTTTAGTCACTCACCTGCAGTCTGGAAGTGAGAGGAACTGTTTCCTGTTGCCGACAAAATTAGATTTTTGTGGCAGATTATTCAGTCAGCAAGACTGGGAACCCTGACTTGCACATAAAATGCTGGTTGTAGTTGCATCAGCTGCAGAAGGGAAGCCCGGGGGAAGTCCTGAGACGGAGGGAGAGGAGTAATTTACTGGAGGAAATTGTGCATTTTTCTTGAATTCCTGGTGAGCGTAGGGATGCTCGACTCTCTGGATGTGAAGATGACTTTGTATTGCTTTCACCTTTAAAATGAGTAACACACAACCGTTTAGCTACTTTTTATGCTGCTCGAATGCCGTAAAGGGCATAACTACCCCAAAGTAGACTTCTTCCTCCTCTTGCATCTAGATTTGGGTTTGCTCTGCTTTTTGACCAGTATTCATCAGCAGGGTCCTTAAATGAACAAGGACCAGGCTTATGTAAACGTATGCACAACTTGACCTCAAACGGTCTTTATGCGCTGCTTTTCAGTTGTTTAGTGCGTCAGTATGGTTAACTCAAGGACTAGTAATGTTTGTTGTAGCTTGACTTTGAAAGCAACTTGATTAACGAAATAGTTTAATGGGGGGGGGGGGGGAGAGAGAAATGCAGAGCAAAAAGACTTTCCCCCTTTTTACTTAATTATGAGCATTAGTTGAAGGAGCAATGGAAGAGAGAGTTGTAAAGCTTTCCTTTCATGCGACTGTCTGATGCCCTAGAGATATTTTCCTTGCTCTTTTATCATTATAGCTAGGATCATCTTGTATTTTTAGTCTAATAGCTGCAGCTTAAGTAATTTGTATAATAGTTGGTAATAGCAGCTTATGCAAAGCAGGGAGCGTATACCTTGTGAAGGAAGAATGTACTGCCCGCCCTTGTGAAGACAAAATTAAATAAATGTCTCCAAAATAACCCAAGTAGAAGGGAATCCGGACAGCTAGACGGTCTGTGGCGTGACTACAGATCTACGATATTCCTATACGTATGGGAAGAAGGGAAAGACTTGCTCCGTGGTGGAAGAGGTGCATAACTACGTTCTGGAAGAGGCTTCCTTTTCAAGTCTTCGAGGGTGAATGCTTCTGATGGCAAGAACAACTCATGGTGGGGATCCAGTTGAATCTCTTAGGGCAAAAAGTGTCATTAGTGCATAAAGAAACTCTTGAGTTACGACAATGGTGGCATCTGCTATCACAGGATCATCTTGGGCATAAAAGTCCACTGATCATATTCACAGTGTTCGACAGGGGAAGTCGGTCCAGAAGCGGATCCTGATGGAGACCTCCTCACCCTGGGCTTTGAGCGGCTGACACGTGCTCCGCGGCTTGCGGAGCAGGTTCTGCAGGTCACTGGACTCAAGGACAGATTTATTGCTTTGACGGAGGTGTTTGGCTGACGTGTTTGGCTCTCAAGGGTCCTCCTTGACTGAGGTGTTTGGCCGACGCGTTTGGCTCTCAAGGGTCCTCCTTGACTGAGGTGTTTGGCTGACGTGTTTGGCTCTCAAGGATCCTCCTTGATGGAGGTGTTTGCCTAACGCGTTTGGCTCTCAAGGGTCCTCCTGGCACCAAATGTTATAGGACTGCTTTGGGGAAGCGTCAAAGTAGTATGGAGCCGTCCAGGGATTTTAGGCTTGCTTCTTGATGTGTTTTCTTCAGGATGGCTTTCCCAAGCTTATCTCATCATGAAGTTGTCAAAAGGGGGGGTGAATATCCGTATCAATTCTCACACACGCACTTTGGGTTTTTTTTTTGCTTTTTCTTGAATTAGAGAGCAACATCAGTAAATTTTCCCCGACTGCAGAACATCTCATTGATATGTCGGTCCTATGGCCGGATTATATCCGGGCTACAAGGTCCTTTCTTTGATGTTAATGAAGGAGAAAACCTGGGCGGGGGGGGGGGGGGTTGCCTTCTGCAGCAATGAAAAACTAATGTATTTCTTTCTCTGAGGACACAAAAGAGAGCATGCTTCAACCTCGGTATCAGATGTTAACCTTTGAACCGGAAAATGTGGAAGAAATGTACTTTTATTCAAGCAGTTTAGAAAAAAAATTTAAAAATCCACATAACCAGAACAGCGTTCATAATGTTGGTCCTTGAAATTTAGCCCATGGAAACCTGCAGAGCTGCAGATGTTTGCATTAATTCTGTGGCAGGGATCTTCATTTAAAGTCAGTGAACGACGTGCACGTGTGCAGCTTGGAGGTAGTATGTAAAAGCCATCAATCAAACGAGGGGGGAAAAAAAAAATCCAATAGTAAGGTCAGGATGGAAAGAAATCTGTTTACCACTCTTTTCCTGGCTTTTAATTTTTACACCGGTTTTGGGGAAGCCGGCATAGATTCTCTTGGTGTCCTGTGCAATTGCAGGATAGAAATTTAATTACAGATAACTTTGAGTTGGGTGTGTCTGCGTACAAAGCTCAAATTAGCATCCCAACGAAACCTAAGGTTTAAAATAAGATTTGTTTAAAATAAGATGTACAATGAGTCTACGACACGAGCCAGTACACTGAAGTTGTCCCTGCTTTGAATTGTGTTTGTTACGCGTTGCGTAGGAAGTAATAAATACTTTTGCTGACGTAGCAGGCTTGCTGAGTGATGTGATACAACCGTGAGCCCTTTTTTATCCAGGGTTAATAATGGCCTGCATAGAATCAGGACGGTTAAAAAAAAAAAAAAAAAAGTAGTGTGTGAGGTTTGTTTTTCATTTTTTAGGTGGTAAACATGAAGTTTCCTCTAAAGGAAATGAGTCTAAATGAAAATTTACGGCACTTGCATAGGCCATAGCTTTAGGAAGAGATTCCTGATAAATGAAGTATACACAAACCATTTTTTTTTTAATCTGTCTCTTCTGACTCGATTTGTATGCAGGAGGCGTTCACTCTGATGCTGAAGGTTATTCTATTTTTAACACCCTGCTGCTGCACTGTTGTCTTTTTTGTTTTTTTAATAAGGAGAGGTAAGTTCCATAAACTACAAAATATTTTTCTTCCAAATATCAATTAAAAGAAAGGCTTAAAAACACCCACCCAACCAACCAACCTTACAGGAGCAATACATATCCCAGACCAGGCTCTATTTCTTGACATACATTATTTTGACGGCACTTACAGCCCTTTTCTGAAGACTTATGCTGTCTATCATCCATTTCCAAAAAGCTGGCTCCTTGTAAGGGTTTTACTTAGTGGTTCCATCTTATTTCGTGATAAGTCATCCAAGATAACCGCAGTGAGGAGGAGGAAGCTAGCTCTTGCTGGGAGAGCATGGGCAATAACCCCGTGCGTTCAGTTTTCTCTGCTGATGCGAGTTTTAACGTCGCTCTTGCCAAGAGGGAGAGATGCTCTGCCTCGAGAGGACGGAGTAAGGGACTCTGCTGGCTGGTTTATGGAGGACACGCCGATGCCAAAAACCTTTTCACGTTGTTCGCAGCCGCAGAACGTAAAGGGAATGAAAACTAGGGCAGGCATAGCAAGTGCATATCCCGTCTCCTGCGAGTTGCTCGCTCAAAAAATGCGGCGTTGGCTTCTGAGCAGCTTTGAGACGCTGGCATGAGTGTGTGTGAGCAGAATCTGTATTTTCCTAGGTTGGTTTTTTTTTTTTTGCTCTGTGTCTTGCAGAGACTAGATGGTCTAGTCTAGTTTGGGAAGAGACTGTACTGACAGCCTGGATCTTAATCCTGCCTGACGGTATAGCCCAAAGAAATGAAGTGGCCAAACCTATGTAAAATTCCTGTCAATAATCAGAAAAATTATTTTTTGTTGTTGTTGTTTTACAGAAAACTGAGCTTTCTGTAAAAGCAACGTTGAGCATCGCAAACTTCCTTCCCGCTACGCCCACCCGCTTTCACGGAGTCTCTTTTCGTTTCAGTAGATCGCTGGGGTTTGGTGGGGTTTTTTTTGCTGAGCGCCACTTGGATATGGAGAAGCATCCCATGATCCGTGAAAATGCCCTGTCCTGAACTGAACTGCGGCAGGGAGGGGTCGAGAAGAGTGGGGTTTTTTTTGTAAATTAATCCGCTTTCTCACATGCACGGAAAATGCCCGCTTAAGCGCATCCTCCCAGCGCGTCCACGGCAGGGCGAAGCCTCTCTTGTTTGCATTACGTAAACTTAAAAGCAATTTAGTTTCAGTAGGAACTGAAAACACAAAAAAATTCCTATTTATTTAAAAAAAGAGACATTTCAAAGAGGCAACTTCACAGTAATAACGCAGCAATTGCTTATTACTTAGGCTAATTAGTTACATCAACCAAGCATGACTTATGTAGACGTCTTGCTTTATTTCTGGTAGGAAGATAGCGTGCCCATCCTAGGGCTTAAGTGAAGTTAGATTTACAACTAGGATTAAAAGCGCTACTGGGAAGAGTTTTCCGTATTGTCTTTTCTGGATAGAACCGGCTTGATTATTCTAATTAGCTTTTCATACAGAGGGACTGAACACCTTGCTGTGGGAGAGAGGTAGGACAGGACTAGTCATCAGGTCTGGCCACGGTCCTGCGTGTAAGACCAAACTTGCTTTTGAAAACAAACACCCAACAATCTCGGGTGCTTCTATGTCAAGACTTGAGGGATGACACGTCCTGCTTTCAACAGCTACAATTTTTTTTTACCTAATTCACTTAAACTTCATAATGGGGCTTAAAGTCATATGTTTTGTACGGGTCGGGTTGATGGTCTTTCTGGTGGTGGCCAACATCGAAAGACCTTCTCGTGGTCCTCTGTTTTCATCCTCGTCCTCCGGACCCAAATCAAACCAAAAAAAGGCATACGAGCGAAGCTGTTGAGGAATTTGTGTGCTGTTCTTTACTTCAGGTGATTTGGGCTGTTGCTGAATTCGCAAGCGGAAGGGCCTTTGAACTATTTATCTCTATTCCCCCCCCCCTTCCTCCCCCTACTGCCTTCTGCAAAATACATTTTTAATTTCATTTCTGAACGTGTACTGTCAATATTTAAAAGCTTAGGGCTCTTCCTCATTAAATAGTGATACTGACTTTTTTTTTTGTCGGATTTTCTTCCAAAACACTACCAAAAGGGTTAGATTGCTTGGATAGCAGGATCCATTATTTTGCAAGGGAACCTATTGAACTTCTCGGAAGATTTTCCACCTTCCTGACATTTTCACTGTCTAAACTAATTCTTACCTCCGCTGTATTTCCTTTATATTATTACTCAGCTTAACTTTGTATACTGGACTCTGCCTCTTCCATGCTCCACTGCATTACAAATTATTTTAAAGGCTTAGAGATCCTTTGCAAAGGCTTTGGGGTTGAACAGTGCACGGTAGCTGTGAATAATTATGACTTTTTCCCCACGTGAAGTGAAGCTTAATGAATATGTTTTCTTATCAAAGCAGTTGTTTTTTTTTTTTTTTTAAAAAAGTAAAAACATCAAATGAACCAGCAGAAAATCTGATTAATTTTTCATCAGGTATACAGTCTCTGGCATAATTACCGGAGCTGAGATTCCCCACAAGCCAAAAAAATCAGCTGTGCCGTGAATATTCATGCCGAGTGGAAATAACAAGGATTTAGGGGCAGGTGTCAGTTTTCATTGACTTTGGGAAATGACCGTAGATGCGGCAGGCTAGCCGCCCGCGGTGCTGGCTACATGGCGTCGGTGGCGGCCGCCTCTGCGGAAGACGCTGCAACCGGTAATATTTTTTTTTCGAACGGAAGAAAAGTTTGCGACCCCCCCGATTGAAATGAGACATTTCGAAGGGAGCTTCAGCTCCGTAGGGTCGTACTGGTTATAAAACGGTTTTCCACAAATAAATGATGGCTTGAATGACGGATGAAAGCTCATTGGGCTGTTAGTATCCCACGGTCTTTTTGCCCTTAGCTGGTTTTCATCAAAATATTGGACTTCTGAGATTTCATCTGTTTAATATTTGCTATTGTAGCATCGTAATGGAGTTTGGATTCCTGTGCAAACAATGACCAGAAATGTGATCCTGAACAATTTTAGCCTGTTTATGGCATAAAAGCCTTTGGTCTATCTGCTACCTGGGAAATAAGCAATTTTACAGACTGAGAAGTAAAATTACGTTCTGTATTAGCTAACTGTTTTGCTTCAGGTTTTTCTTGCACAGGAAGAATGTCTACGCGTGGCTGAATTAAGCCCGGGACGTTTGCAAACAGCAAATACGGAGCTGAAAATCCATATTTTCATCCCCCTAAATCAATTGTTTTCTGGTTGTCATGGTATTAAAAGGAAATGAATTTCCAAATCGGGGGTAAAACATGGATATGAATATTTATTTCTTATTCAAAAGCTCTTACCATGTAAGGTTATGGTGGCTTATTGCTTAAATAGCTTAACATAGAGACTGTTAAAGGCAACAGGCACCACAGTATGATAGAGAGAAGTGTCTTCAGGATATACTTCAAGCCTGAACCATTAGTTACAGAGGAGTTTGCACATCTTTTGTCCTGTGTGCTACGCTGTATTTAAGCGTCGGTAAAATATTCGTGGTGTAAACGGGAATTGGCTGCTGGGTCTGGAGCTGGAGAGTGAATGTGAATTCATATCCGTTTCCAAGTTGGTGTTAAAATGTGATTGTTGGTTGATAACTTTAATGGGATTTAATTCAGTGTACTTACAGGACAAGGAAAGACCATATGGTCCCACTTATTATAAGCTGATTTAACTTTTCCCAAGGATAATTAAAACCAACTGATGTATCTGCCATATTAACAACTGCAAATATCAGGAGTTCTTCCTCCTCGCTTACGTACCACTAACCTCAGGAGCGAAATTCTCCTTTGGGATTTAAGAGTAGGTAATACTGTGTTACTACCCTTGGTTAATCTTCCGGATTGACCTGCCTGGCGTTTCAGTCGGAACTCCATTTTTGGAAAAAAATTGTTCGTCGTTTGCACGGTGTGCAGAGTCCGTTCCCACCTCAGCTGCGTTTCCCGGTAAGGGCTTTGCTTCATTTCCCGTGGTATTTCTTTGCCTTTGAATGGTATCTCATATAACCGTTTTTATTAAACGGCTCCTGATAGCATGCTCGCTCTTTAAAAGCAGGGATTTACGTTTTGCCTAAACCCACTGAAATTTTGACTGGATCCAGTGCCAACCCTCCGCATGACAAGGAGAGGCTGCTAGGTCCCAGCTTCTGTTCCCTTGATTGTTAAGTGACAGCTAGTTGCCTCTGCAACAAGTAAATTGGAGCGTAGCATCTCTTCCAGAAATATCTAGTCTCGGTACCAAGACACAAGCGGCAAATCCTCTACCTCCCACAGTAGCTTTCTTCAAAGCTCAGTCCTACTTATCGTTAAGAGCGTGAGCTTTGGTACTAATTTGAATCGCCGGCTGCACCTTCTAGCCATCGATTCGCAACGCAGCTCCTTCCTCTGGTTTTAAAGATCCTTTAATACCTGCTATTTTCTCCCCTTGAAGATAGGATGCGCTGTAATCAAGTCGCCTCCGGGTTGTCCCTGTGATAAACGGTGCAGGTGACATTCTTCGTGTCCGAGCGCAAAAGGCTTTTTGTAAGCCTGGTGCACAGACGTGGTTTTATTCTGCCTCTTCAGCCCCCTTTCTCCGTATGCCAACAGCGGGATGCTCTATCCTGACGTTGGCTTCGCTTACGTAGCGGTGTGTTGTAGAGGAGAACCTAAAAAAAAAAAATAATAAAAAAATCCTGGAGCTCTGATAAAGCACTAAATCTACCTAAAAAAGGCTCAGCAGGCTTTTCTCAAGAGAAACGGGGTGGACCCATGCTTTTTGCAAGCTGTGGGTTTTCAGCCCTAAAAGCACTGATCTTCCCAGGACCAGATGTTATGGGGGAGTAGAGGAAGCATCGCTAGAGCTGACGCATTCTTGTCTAACTTCAGGCTTAGCACCGCTGCAGAAGCATCCCCTGCTGAGCAGCAAATACAGATGTTCGCTGCCAAAGCCAGATGACCTCCTTATTCCTGCAGGGACATGCGGTCACGTCGCTTCTTGATCTGCCTTGGCGTTTGGTCCTCGCCAAGTGAAATGCCTGGGAAGCGGGATAACTGAGAGCATCTTTTAGACGTGCCGGGAGCTTGGGGAGTTATCTTAATCGGCTGTGGCAGGGTAAGGACGGCTCCGCAGCTGCTCTTCAAGTGGCAGAGCTCTGCCGCAGCCCGTCCAAGCAAGAGAAACTCGCCCGTTTGCTGCCTTCTGCAGCTTCAGTTGTCACCTTGGGTTATAAAGGGGGGAGTGTGACTTTTCTAGCTCCTTAGACCCCGCTGGGAAGTCAGGACTCAGCTTTTGAAGAAGTGCTTGTCTTTTTTTTTTAATTATTTTTCGTAGGATTGTCCTGGAGGAAATCCTGCCTGCTCGTTGTGACAGCTGTCAGTCATTGAGATCCGATTCTACTGTGGCTGTCTCTTTGGATCCAGCCCCGCGTTGCTTTAACACGAGATCTTCCTTGTGTAATGTCTTGTGGCACTTTCAGCTCTTGCCCCCTATTTTCAGCTCTTGCCCCCTATTTTCAGCTCTTGCCCCCTATTTTCAGCTCTTGCCCCCTATTTTCAGCTCTTGCCCCCTATTTTCAGCTGTTTTCAACAAGTTACGACTGCAGTCGTAACTTCCTCTGAAGAAACACGGGAGAAAAGCCGCTGCACAAAGGATTTTAAATGACCGAGCATGAAATAGGAACACAGCATCCAGAATTATTGATCAATATGCCAGCGTGGAGGCCCAAAATTAAAGGTGTGGGGCAACGGGGGGTTGTTTGCTTTTGTCGGAGCAGCAAGCCTGGAGGCGGCGCGAGAGCCCGAGCGTATTCGTGGGTGGACGTGGAGAGGCACGTTATGGTTGCGCTGTTTGAACAGCGATTTCAGGTTTTTTGACTCTGCATGGGTCCATCAATAAATGTTTGAGAACATGAGAGGATTTAGAAGACGGCGTGTCTGCCTTGTTGTTATCCTCCTTGGGTTTGTTGTGGCATCAGTGTTTGCTGATACTGCATTTGTAGTTCACCAAAGGATCAAGTTCTCTTAAGGGAGTAGCGGTACGAGCTTGGGGGGGGGGGTCAGCTTTTCAGTGTTTATGTGAAGTTTTGATTTTGCACGTGAGGAAGAGCAGTAGGAAGGTTTCCTCTGTGTCTCGTCGTGACATTACGGTGCCTGCCCTGGAGCCCTCGTGAACGGGATTCAAATAACATGCAGTGATTTTCCAGCCCCCCCCCCCCCCCCCCCCCTTGCAGTTCCAGGAAGAGAGAAAAATGCCGGGAAAAAAAGGTGAGTACAACCGTGTTGCAAGTCTGGAAGCTGTGCTGGAGATGTGCTGGCACAGTGCAACGCCGGTACAAAGGAGACTTGCTGTCCTTTTGTCTTGTTTATTAGTTAATCTTTTGGTCTGCTGGTTGGAAGAATGTCATAGTCGCCGTGCTCTCGCTGTGCCGTGAGATGAGAGCCCCTCTCTGCCCTCTCCAGCAGGATTTCAGTTTTCAACTGCTCCTTGAAATCCTAAACAGCCTCTTCTTCTTCTTTTATTGTTTCTTTCTCCCAGCTGGAGGGAGACAGTTTATTATACAGAAGGAACAAATTCTATTTGATTGTAAAGTCACCTGCCATTTGCAAAGAAAGCAAAGGGAAGGAATCCAGCACTGCTGGGGTGTAGATCGTTGTTAATTGAAATGTCTCGAGGATATCCTTCAAGTTCTTTATCCCTTCCCAGTCTCCCCACATTCCCGTCCCTGGCTCTGAATGGATATCCTGCCCATTTAGTATGCGGGGGTTGGTTGTTTTTTTTTGAAAGAGGTGTATGAAAGTGCAAAAGGCTATAAAAGCTCTCTATAAAATACCCAGATGGAAGGAAAATGTAAAGAAACAGATGGCACTTTTGTAATGTAACGTTTTATGGAGCTATAGAGTTTTCACTAAAACATTCCTATGGTACGGAGAGGCTTTCTAGATAGCCACCCATCATATACTTCAGTAACGAGACGTTTGTTTGGAGGAGTTATTTTATGTAAAAAAAATTTAAAAATAATTTTAAAAAAATCCCTTTTTTGCGAAGAGAAGGACTTAGCACTAGACCTACGGGAGACGCATTCGCTGTGCGAAGTGGCCGTGGCCCGGGAGCTACCTCTCCTGAAACACTACCTGGCTCCTGCTGTCATTGCTCAGAGGCCCCTTGCATGATTCATCTGCTCCCTGCCAGACTCAAACAAGCTTCGGGGACAATTTTCCTTGGCGATGAAAGGATTTTTTTAATTTTCTTTTCCCCCCCCCCCTCTTCTTGGAGAAGGGACCTGCAGGCAGGAGCCGGGGAGGGAAGCTGCCTGGGGTGACTTGTTGCAGGGCGGCGGGCTCAGCTGCTGAACAAAAAGGTAGATGAGGTGACCAGAAGGAAGGACAAAAGTAAGAAAAGGCAAAACGAGCGGTGTTCGTAACTCCGCGGGTGTATTTCAGGGCAGCAGCAGCGGGATGATCCCCACATTGACCTGTTAGGGGTCATAGGACCTCACTCAGTGGCTTTGTGTTGAGCCAGCAGCTTCTGCCTGCTGTAGCGTATTTGTCAGCGACGGCTTTATTTTATTGGGGAGTTTTTTGGGGTGGGTTTTTTTTTTTTTTGGTAGCAGCTAGGGACTTAGTCACGCTTTTAATTAAAAAAATTTTAGGAGAAGGCTAGAAATCTGAAACATGAATGACGGCACAGACAAGTTGTTACCGCTGCTCCTACTAACTAGCAATATGTCTTTCACAAATGTCTCTTGGTGTGTCTTGCTCCCTTTCCTCCCTCCTGCATCCTTCATTTTATTTACTGGTTTCTCAGCTTTTTATTGTTCCAACCAACCTATTGTCGGTATAAACTGGAGATGATGTCTAATCATAGAATGGTTTGGCTTGGAAGGGACCTTTAAAGGTCATCTAGTCCAACCCACCCTGCAGTGAGCAGGGACATCTTCAGCTAGGTCAGGTTGCTCAGAGCCCTGTCCAACGTGACCTTGAATGTTGCCGGGGACGGGTTTTGGCCTTCCTACTTCAAGCGTTTTGGCCTTCCTACTTCAAGCGTTTTGGCCAAAGCCGCCCAGTCGGTGGCAAAGCTGAAAGGAGGTAGATCACCGTCTCTTCTCCTTGAGGGTCAACAGTACCAGTTGCTGGGACGCGAGGATGTAACCGGCACCGGAGCGCTTGCGGTTCTGCTTGATGCCTGTTGCGTTGCGGAGCTGCTTGAGAAGCGGAGATTTCCACCAGCTTGACCAACAGCCGTCTCCAGGGTTGCGCTTGCAGCAAACACAACCGTTCCTCTGACGTCAGCCTCGTGTGGGATGCCTGAAAAAGATTGTTTCTGCTAGTTTGGCGCGTGGTCCTGAGCTCGTAAAAGTGACTTGAGTGACAGAAAGTTTCAGTGTATGGGGCTTGGTTTTTGTTATTTTTAGTGCAACGCAGGAATTGCCTGCTTGTCTTAGATGAGCAAGAGGAGAACTAAGCTGTCAGGTGCCGTCTCTTTAAATCTGTTGATGTCTTTGATAAACATGGGACCAAATGATCAGATGAGGGGGATTTTTATGCAGGGCTGGGCTAGCACAGCGAGCCTAACAGCTTGTATCTGCCTGCTTTCAGTGAGAATAAACTTTATTTTTTTTTTATTTTCTACACCAAATCCTGAACTTCTTTCCAAACCATGTTCTGCTCTGTTGGTTTGTTCCTGCTGTCCCTTTCCATCTGACTGGCTTCTGCCCGAGGCACGGAAAAGCTGCTTTCATCCAAAGCTTCAAGAGAAAAATCGCGTTATCTTTGAAAAAATGTTGGTCACGTCATGGGTACCCGTGAAATCTTCGTGTGCTCTCCCTTCCACTGCCTCTCCGCAGATGAGACACAGCCACGGTGCTTCACCTTTTCCTCCTCTGCCATTTCCACCCGTGGGATGTAGGCTTAAAAGGCAGCTGTTCAAAGGTAGGTATTTGTCTATACATCTATCCTAAATAGGTGCGGAAAATCAAGTCCCAGCGTGCTGTTCCTCATGACGTAAAGTGTATGGGGGTGACCGAGACAGCCTGAATCTTACGTAGTTCTACAGAGGTTGAAATGATCTTCCCATGGCCACGTGAACAGATAACTAACACCATGATTTCTTAGCGTACCAACAGAAATTTTATCAAGGGGGTATCCAGGCTTCTTCCTTTTTGCTTTTCAGGGCTCTTCTCATCCAGCAGCTCACCCAAAATCTGTCCTGAGCCACACTCTCCAAGGGGGTCCCCAATTCTGAGTCCACCTTACTCGTATCTTAGCGAGAAGCTTGTGTTGATCAAAGTGGAGGAAGCAAAACGGGTTTCCCTCCTTGGGCGATGGGGAGAGCATCAGGTCGTGATGGGTATGCTCATCAGAGCATGCTCTGAATGCTGTCGGATGCTCCTAGAGGGAAAGTTCCTGTGAAGGCTCCCTTAAAGGTTGTGGGGGATCTGCTACAGCTTTAGGTGAACTCAGAAAATGATGCCACGGAGGAGGGGAGCTGGAGGGGTTTGGCGGGAGGCGGGGGAGTGGGGATAGTGCAGAGCGAGGAAAAGGCAGCGGAGGGTGCAGGACAGGTCAAAGATGAGGTGGTGACACGAAGTGGTGGTGTGACAGTGGCACGGCTAAAACACTGGAGCCGTATCTAGCAAGCCTGGCTTGTAATGAACGCATGAAGGGTGGTGAGTCCGCACTTTTTCTGGCTTTTGGGAAAGCAAGAAGATGTGCAAGGCATTGAGGATGCATCTCTTATTCGTGACAACGGATGGGAATGAAATTCATATAACCTGCCTCTCGTCTTCCAGCACAGGACCCATCAGCAGACCCTGACCCCAGTCCTGTTGATCTGTGCTTGCAAAGAGGTGGTGGAGTCTCCATCCTTGAGATATTCAGAAGCTGTCTGGACATGGTCCTGGGCAGCTGGGTCTGGGTGGCCCTGCTTGAGCAGGGGGGTTGGACCAGATGACCTCCCGACGTCCCTTCCCACCTCAGCCAGTCTGTGACTCTGTGAACTTCGCTGGAGGATGAAGAGCCGAGGTTTGTGAGCCCCGAGGCTGTAGCAAAGTGGGAAAAACCTCTGTCCAACCCCTGTGTGATGATCCTCGTCGTTGCTGGTCTGCTCTAGTGCTCATCCTGGGCTGCTCTTCTTTGGGACGCAGCCATCTGTTTGTTCCCTGGATGTGTGTGGTGGTGTTTGTCGAGACTCTCACTGTGGTGAGGCATGCTTGGCGATGATGAGAAATAGCAGTTTTGCTTAATTACTGGCCTCCTAAAAGACCTGGGGATAACATCCTGATACGTGCACTTAAACTTGACCGCTCTCACTTTCGACCTTGGTGCTTATCTGCAGCGGTTTGCCTTCTTTAAGCGGCGTGAATTGGGAGATGCACCGAGAGCGAGCGGTTGCTTTTTCTCCCAGCCTGAGCAGAGTAGCCCGTGCCAAACCCGTCCCACACCGGCGAGCCAGGCCAGGCTATTAAACGTCTCTTGGAGCCGGCTGTCAGTCTGGAGCGTGCCTCCTGCCGCGCTGGCACAGCCCTCTCGCTCACGGGTGAGTAGGCAAATTCCTGCGATGCCTCTCTTTGTTCATTCAGTAAAGGGTCCTCCTAAGCGAAGTGGCAGATGGTGATACCTCCATGCCAGGCAGTGATATTTGCAACTCGGCGGTGACTTCACAACACGGAGCAGCTTGCCCAGAAGTACAAGCTTGGCTTAAGTTCTGGGGGTTTTTTAATTATTTTTTTGCTGGATCCTGTACTAAAATTAACACAGTGCCTTCACAGCGTAAGATAAAGTCCCTAGCTAGGCTCTTTGCTAGGGTAAATCAAATTCTCGACATTACATTGGCTTAACTCAACCTAGGAACGGGAAAGCTTAAATACAACCCAAATGGGCATTACTATTTCGGTAACACCTTTTGAAATGAGAACTCAGTCCAGCCCGGGCTATTGCCCTCAAAGGAGAGGGGAAGAGTTGAACGTGGGTCTGAAGCTGGGTTCTGTCCTTCCTGTAAAGCCCCTGTTCTCAGGTGAAATGTATCTTTTTCTGTTCTCTCTGCTTCTCCTCTCCTCGCTTCTCCTCTCCTCGCTTCTCCTCTCCTCGCTTCTCCTCTCCTCGCTTCTCCTCTCCTCGCTTCTCCTCTCCTCGCTTCTCCTCTCCTCGCTTCTCCTCTCCTCGCTTCTCCTCTCCTCGCTTCTCCTCTCCTCGCTTCTCCTCTCCTCGCTTCTCCTCTCCTCGCTTCTCCTCTCCTCGCTTCTCCTCTCCTCGCTTCTCCTCTCCTCGCTTCTCCTCTCCTCGCTTCTCCTCTCCTCGCTTCTCCTCTCCTCGCTTCTCCTCTCCTCGCTTCTCCTCTCCTCGCTTCTCCTCTCCTCGCTTCTCCTCTCCTCGCTTCTCCTCTTTTTTTTTTTCCCCTTCTCCTCTTTTTTTTTTTCCCCTTCTCCTCTTTTTTTTTTTTCCCCTTCTCCTCTTTTTTTTTTTTTCCCCTTCTCCTCTTTTTTTTTTTTCCCCTTCTCCTCTTTTTTTTTTTTTCCCCTTCTCCTCTTTTTTTTTTTTTCCCCTTCTCCTCTTTTTTTTTTTTTTTTCCCCTTCTCCTCTTTTTTTTTTTTTTTTCCCCTTCTCCTCTTTTTTTTTTTTTTTTTTTCCCCCTTCTCCTCTTTTTTTTTTTTTTTTTTTCCCCCTTCTCCTCTTTTTTTTTTTTTTTTTTTCCCCTTCTCTTTTGGGATGTCTTCCATGGATACAGACCCTCTGCCACAAAACAGATTGAGGCAAACTGAGGCTTCCGCCCTGCCCCAAACCCTACCTTGACCCTCCAGAGTAGGGGAAGGCAGCAATTAAGCCATTTCGTGCAGGACTTCTTGACTCTCTGCACCCACTTCTGCTTTATTTCTGGTATTTTTTTGTCCGACTTCAGACTGGTTGACCCCCTCAACTGGCCCCTAAAATATTCGTGCATTTACTGGGACTTCAGCTCAGTGTTGTCCCCTGCTGCAGAGATGCTTTCGCAGCTCCGCTCGCCCAGTGTCACGGAGCAAAAACCAACTTTGTCAAGTGTCTCCTGGGGTGCTTTGAGCTTCTGCCTTTGCGTGCTAGGAGAGGGGCTGCGCTCGCCTCGTTTAGGAGTCGTCTGTTGATTTATACGATGATGCTTTCTCAGCGTTGTTCTGCTTACGCATCCATTCTTGATGAGGTCAAGGTTTTGGATTCGGATGCTCTCAAAGGAGCTTAGGTTGCCTCCTGAGCACGTCCAACACGATGCCCACCTTGCACCCTGCCTGTAGTTCATGAGATTTTATTGCATACGTGCAATTCCAGCTACGCCTGCGGTGCGTTAATGCAATTCGGGCTCAGAGTGGTATATAGCGGTACTCGTACACCTATATGCCTATGCCATGCCTCCGGGGGTTGCGTCTCCTGATGACCTACGTTAAGGCACCAGGGAGTTGACTGGATTGTGAATCTCGTGGCAAACGGACGTGCCGGCGAAAGCAGAGTTGGCAGCAGGACGCAGAGGGGTCTGACTGTAAGTGCCCTTACCCGGCAGCGCTGTCGCTTCTTTCTCTCTATGCTTAGTGCAAAAAAAAAAAAAAAAAAAGGAGGCGAAGAGGTATCGTGGAGTCAAAGAGTTTGGGGCCGGAGCCCGTCCTGCGTGGCCTGGCTGAGGGCAGGAGCGTTTTTCTCTTTGGAGACTTAAAAAATAGCGAGGAGTTAAAGGAAAGGGGGCTGCCATGCTCCCAGGGCTGGCTGTTGATATTTTAATTGAATAATGATGGTGCTGTTTGCCGTTCCCCAGCTTCTTTACGGACAATCTCCTCATTCCCAAAGGGAAGGTTGAGGTTTTCAGGGTCCTGTAGTCTAGAGAATAAAACGGCCGTGTTGTTCGTATTTCTCAGCCTGTCGTGTTCAGAAGCTGTTGGGCAAATACCTGGCTGCAAATAAACTTTGCGGGTCGTATTTCTCGTGGATTGGTGGCTCACCGGCAGCCTCGGTTTTGCTTCTGTTTTGATTTTGGGGTTGGTCTTTTTTGTTTTTATTTCACAGGCTGAGCTGAGTAGGAACTTTTTTTCCGCTGACTGCCTGGTGAGAGCTTATGGCATTCAAGACGACCTTTTTTTGGACAATTGAGTTAGTTCATCTTGTTTTATTTGCGTTTCGATTGCCAAGTCTACGTGGAGGTTCTCTTGCGTTACACAGCTCTGCACCGCAGAGCAGGTCAAAACCTGGGGTTGTTTCTTTCTTGGAGATTTCCAAATGCTTATGGAGGTGTTATGGGGATTTTAATCACTCTACCTTTCTTCTGCTTGCCCTGCAAAATCAGACTTTTCTCTCTTAACCTTGCAGTAAAAAAGCTAAGGATAACTTTCAGACTTTTTGAACCTGCTTTGCCAAGTGTTTTTACTTTTTCTTCCTTTTTTTTTTCCAGCTGGCTGCATCTTTCGGTCTGATAAACATGGCTATAAATTAGATCTCTTGAGTGTGTCGTTTTCAGGTGCTCTTTCACCTTTTTCTGCCTGAAAGTGCCGAGGATGCTTTTTTTTGCCGCAGGCACGGGGGTCTTGTGGGGACAAAGGCAGGAAAGGGAAAAAGCCCTTGGAGACAGTACAAAAAGGAGGAGAAAGCAGCAGGCTTGCTGCGAGCGCCCTGGGAATTAGGGAATCTGCATGAAAGGATCATCTTTGACCTGGACAGAGCCTGAACTGGAGTTCAAATTGCTGCTGGAAGAACCGCAATAAACAGTGCGATTGCACTCTCTGCAGAGTTTCCCTACGCCGGGATATAAGAAAGATTACTCATTCAGCGGTCCCAGTGCATCCTTAAACAGAAGGAAGAAGCTGATTTAAAATTCAAGGCTCCTGGGTGTTGTTTGGTGGTTTATCGCTGGCTTGAAAGCCTGTACTCTTGCTGTGGCTATCGCTGGTGTGTTGGCAACAGGAATAAATCAGACTCTTAGTTGACTTGCATGGGTCAAGGACTTTGTCATGGCCAATAGGAAACATAAAGACCGAAGCCAGCGTTCACCCGCACTGATGTTATTGGAGTCTTGATCACGTTATTTCTATTGCTTGGGGCACTAGACCGTGGTTCATCTCCGCTGGAAACTTGGCTTTCTCGCGAGCTGTGCTGAGCAGCGTCAGCCTCCGACTTGCTCTGTAACGAGCAGCATCCGACTTTAATGTTTTGGATGCGTAGAACAGGAATACTAACAAACCCCTACGTCTCCGCGATCCCAAGCGATGCAGCTGGGGATGGAGCTTCGAGTAATGCTGACCTACTTTCCCCGCCGTTTGCAGATCTTAAAAGGAGCCACATCTGCCACAGCAGAAGTGCTCGTGGGTGAGGTGACTGATTTAGTGTTAGATATGTAAAAAGGGCTGGGAATAAAGGGAGTTATATCATTCCATCGGCGTTCTTGCTGCCTGATGCTGACTGTGGGTTTTTTTTTCCCCCCCTCCAGCCTACCTTTAAACCACTTTCTCTTAATCTCTCATTTTCCAACCATTTTTAGTTACAGGAGCAAACGCAGTCAGAGCAGAGAGTGGCAAGCAGCACTTTCCCCTCCCCATTAAATGCACAAAAAGCAAAGCACGTGCTTCAGCGCAAGACCGAGGAGCTCAAACTGAGATGCTCAAGGGAGGCAGCGGCACTACCAGCCTACCACAGCTTTGCACTGTGACCTTGGGTGAGATGAACCTTCACGGTACCCGTTACCGGTCCCGGGGACAGGAGGGCAGCAGTGGCGCAGTAGGTCGGACTTTGCATCAATTTAGGAAGAGCGTGGGCCTCAGATTTCCCGGGTGACTTGCCCAGCTGATAGGCAAGTTGGATCCTGAGGGCTGCTGACATTCAGGATGAGTGGTTGCATGGTTGGCAAGTAGGTGGAGACCTTTCTCACTGGTTTGGCAGGGATCTGTAGGGTCACGGAAGGAGAGAAGGTTGCTTGGAGGTTGCCATTAGGCTCCTTTGACCATAAAACAGGTGTCAAATGTGTCTCGAGGGAGATCTGCAAGGGACGGCTGTCCTTTGCCTTTCTGCCTCCTTGGAGGTGTGATGCGTCTTCGTCTGGCAGCTGATTCCCGTAGCCTGGTGCGATGCATTCATGTGCTGCTCTTCTCGCTGGGTTCCCTGTTTCAGGGTGGGGAGGTAAAAAGGTTGGGGTCGGTACCTGCTGCTTGTTCTTCATCTTGTCATTCGCCAGCTCTCCCTGTTGCTTTCCTCTCAAGCCTATTCTCTCCCTATTAATTACACAGTCATCCTTGAGCAAATGAAATAATTAGTGTTTGGTATAAACAGCGCAAGCGTGCACCTGGAATACCAACGAAGGTGGAGGTTGGTCTCTTTGGTCGTGCCTTTTGGTGACCACACACTCTCCTGGTTCCCTCTTGTTGATGGGTGCCAAGAGAAACGCTGGCCCCTGCTCCTCGTGTGACACGCGTTTCAGGATCCGGCTGGCGACAAGTCTTCTGCCGATGGATGGTGAACTCCTCCATCAGTTGACGTCCTATAGGCGTTAGTATGTACCTCTCCAATAAGAACCTGCTTGCCCTTATGCCTCCTGTGGTGTGGCTGTATCATACAGGAGGTGTCAGAGCTGTGCCTTGGCTAGGAGGACAAACGGCCTTGGCCTGGGTGGTCTTCTGCTAGTATGAAGAGGAGGGGTTGCATTTGGGGTAGCTTTAGCTGTTGGTGCATCCAGCAGGGTAGACAGTGGTTCGGGTCTAACTGTTCTTCAGTTTTGCCATGTTGCTTGTAATAATTCTGGCATCAAGAGAGTAAATAACCTGCTTTACTTTGCCTTCTCTTGGAATTTTAATTTTCTTGGTGACGCAGCTTCTAACCTTAAGGTCTGATGCTGCTAATTGAGTGTCTACAACGCTGCAGCTCTTTAGGTAGGCTCTTGCTTTTGCCAAAGCACCTGGGTTAAAGACATTCCCGAGTTTCTCTAATCTGCTTGCTTCCTCTACCAAGTAAAACCTTGTTCCCGACAAGGAGACGATGCTAACTTCCAAGTCTTAGGTTTTGGGTTGGTTGGTTTTTTTTTTTTTTTAAATTAAAAGCAAAAAGTAAAATGAATCATTCTGTATGTGAAACTGCAGAATCATTTAGAGAAGAATTTGTACTGACTATGACAGGAGGCCTATTCAGCTGAATCAAACTGCAGATGCAGTCCCATTCATGCACTTCAAATGAATACTGTCGTTTATCTTCATTAAGTGTGGAGCTGGCTGTCACCGTCCAGATACTGTAGGACGCTCACCCTTCCCAGTGAGACTAGGAGTTGCCTTAGCACTTGTGACACGTCGCGTGACTCTTATTAATGCCTGCCCTCACCTTTAAGGGCGAGCATGGGCTAACAATCCGTGGCGCAAGTCTTTGCGCTCTGAGATCCAACGGGAAGAAGCGTTTCGTGTGGTCATGGCTTTAAAAACTTCAAGAATTGGAGCTACCCAAAACTCTTCTCTTGCTTATGGGGTGAGGGTTGCTGGTGTGTCTTGTTCCGGCTGGACTTCAGAGATGGTGCAATTGAACCAGGTCCTCTAGTGAAGGACACTGGATGCCTTCTCAACTTACTTTTGAACTTAGAAAAATTAAGAAGACCTTCCTCAAGAGGTTTTGGGGGGGTTTTTTGGATGCCGACACGAGGTCTTCTTGCAAAGGTGGAGCTGCCAACCTGCTGCAACGCAGACGGGACAAAATGAACCGTGAGATGGGTTTGAGGTTGGAATAAATTGGCAGAGGACGGATGGATGAACAGGTATTGGGGTTTGGGGAGGACTGCTGGAAGTGTGTTGGATGCATGGGTTGTGTCTCTGCCGGGATTGGAATACCTGGGAGACCCCCCCCCCCGCGAAACAAGCACGGCATGTCACGCTTTCCAAAAGCCTTTGGGGAACAGGATGGGTTTGCCCAAGTTTAGGGCGTATGTAGGTCACTGTTGATATATGGTAACCTTGATGAATGCATCGATTTGCACGTGAGTCACGCTGCTTGTTCGCAGCTGTGGGTGCTGTCTGGTAATGACAGCACCTACGTGCGTGACGCCGAGTTTTTTGGATATTCAGTTGCCATGGATCTGGAGTTGCTTATTATAGCTGCTACCGATAGAGCAGGTAATGGGCTTTTCGCTGTTAACAACTCTGTGTTTGCTTATTGCCGAGGGCTGGAGGCAACAGACTACCAGCAGAAAGGAGAGTGAGAATTATCAAAGCATGACCCGTGGCTCGCTGGTTTTTTCTGCTGAGTGCTTGTTGGGTATGTGCGCTGAATAGCGCGAGTACCTTTCGCATGCAAGGCTTCCGTCTAAAAGCAGGTGCTCAAATCCTTGCCCTTTACCACCTCTCCTCTCTCGGCCATTCCAACTGCAGACCTACGTGCAGCATCCCGGGATTTGCATGCAAAACCACAGTAATTAAACCCAAACTGATCTTGCCACTCTTTGTTTAGCTAGTTCGCTTGCCTAACGCACTGCCTTCCCCGCTCTAATGCATTTATTCAGGAGAGGCGAGGAATAGATCAAGACAAATAACAAATACATTAAATAACTGAGCGTGCCTGCCAGTGATGTTTCCTAAAAACAGCGAGGAGTCGTAAACCAGTCGATGTTTCTGGTCTCCAGCGGGAAATGTAAGAATCAAGTGGAAGTAGAAAGACCTCGGTTTCTCCCTCCTGGTGGGACCATCCCACTTCTGCAGTGCTTTAAGTGGACTTCATTTCCTTCCCGGAAAGCTGGGAGGATATCTTTCACAGGCAGAGTTTTTGTCTGTTGGTAACTAAACTGCGTGAGATTTACGGAGTTGGCTGCAGGAGGGGATAGCTGTGCTTCGAACAATTTCTTCTGCTTTTAGTGCTAATGTATTTGTTTTTAAATCTGGTTTTAAATCTTCTCTGGAGAATTCCAGCAAGTTCTGTGCGTATTTATGCAGAACTCTGATCACACTTGAAACGGTTATAGTACTAACTCCCGACAAATTAATTAAATGCATCTCTAAATTTCTGGTACAGTTCTAACAGCCTTTTTATTGTTCTTTCTAAGATTCCGATTAAAATCATCTTTAATGTCGAGAATCTATTGTAAACAATAATAAACTCCCACGGGGTTAGAGCAGGGAGGGGGAAAAAAAAAAAGAAAAGGATTAAATCACCTTCTCTGTGCTTCTCAGAACCAGCTTCAGACCTGCCAGGCTTGTGGAAAAGCTGCTGTGGTGAATTCAATTCGGGATTAAGGGTGAAATGTTCTGAAGACGTTCCTCCTCTTCCACCTGGGGAGGAACAACCCCACGCACCAGGACGTGCTGGAGGCAACCAGCTTTGGAGGAAAGGTCCTGGTGGACACCAAGTCAACCATGAGCCACCAACGTGCCCTCGCTGCGAAGGAGGACGACAGCCTCCTGGGCTGTATTAAGAGTGTGGCCAGCAGGTTGAAGTGGTCCTTCCCCTCTGTCCAACACCAGTAAGGCCAGTGCTGAGGTGGTGGAGTCTCCATCCTTGGAGACATTCAAAAGTGTCTGGACGTGGTCCTGGGCAACCAGCTCTAGGTGGCCCTGGTTGAGCAGGGGGGTTGGACCAGATGACCTCCAGAGGTCCCATCCAACCTTGACCGTTCTGTGCCAGCTTCGAGGTGAGCTGTTGGGTACCGTTCAAAGGCTGGGATGAGAAATGCCACGGTTGTTATCTACGGGGCTACGTCGTCGAGTCTCAGTGAGTCTCTCGTTTCTACCGATACTTCCGGAGCCTGGCGCTTTTGCACGCAGAAAATAGTACCCATCCCACTTCAGCTTAAACACAGGCCTTTAATCAATACTGCAAAAAAAGCCCTGAGAAATATCTACTGCTGGCTTTTAGTTCTAAATAAATATTGTCCTCAGGAGCACATTTAAAGAAGGAATGATTCTTACAAGGCACAGCAGAGATGCTGATACAATTTTCTGGTCTTCAGTGCCTGTTTGTCACGCCGTTTTGCTGTGTAGATTAAAAAAAAAGAAAAAAAGCTAACATTTTAACTAGCGTATAAAATGCGAGACTTATTAATAGCAGGTTGTGTGGAAGCTGTCGGCAGCCTGTTCTGGGTGACAGTCTTTGCAGACCTCTCCTTGAAGGTCGTCTTGAAGGTCTGGCCGCCTCCCCAACCCTCCGCTAGCTATAGGAGGGCTCTGAGGGGGGCAAGTCGCTTTTTTGGGAGGGTACCACAGCACACAGATGTTTTGAAGGAGGCTTTTCGGTGGTTTAGATGCTGCACGTCAGGCAGTCTGCTGCAGTTGGCAGCTCAAAGACCCAGCCTCTCCAAAATAATTCTCCGAAGTCGTTGAATGCGCTGAGGATTTGGGAGTCGGGGGTTTGCTTTCTGCTCCCGCTCCCAAGCCGTAAAGTAAGGTTAACAACGCATCTGTCAGCCTCGCAGGGTAACATCGTGGATTTTTTTTGTCCAAACAGTACGTTTTGCGTAACTTAATCGGGTGGTATTCATTTTTCCTAGACACGCACTGTGCCACTTCCATTTCTCCTGCGGAAACATCGCGATGCACTCAGCAAAACTCTGCCGAGAGCCCGGGGACTCTTGCAAGCGCAAGGTGATATCAAGAAAGTAAAATCCTTATCATCAAAGGAAATAATAGCATCTATATAAGAGCTCAGCATCGTGCATTCTCCAAATTGCTTCTTTACGTGGTGCTTTGCCGGGTGTTTATAGAATAATACCCACCGCCCAGTTGTCCCCATCTGCTATTTACAGGAGAGAGGGTCCATGCCAGCGTGCCACCATCGCCCAGCAGAGCTCGTGGGTGCAGGTTGCCAGTGCTTTCCCTTCTGCAGGTTGCAGGCATACGTTAGAAAGGCATTTGCATTTTGTATAAGCACGGTTCTATAAAATTACAACGATTTGCACAAGGGTATTTCACGTCGCGCATCTTCGTCGGCAGTGATGGGTGCTGAGAGCGCTGTGCAGTGGAAAGGGGATGAGGGTAGTGCTCGATTCTTATTCCCCTGGGAAGAGAAGCTGCCTCTTGCTATCTCGCTGTTGCAGCCACTGAAAAAAAAATCCGTTGGTTGGCCTGTGGCACCGCTAAGGACGTGTCAATCAGGTAATGAAAAGATCCATTCTCACTTAATTTGCTTCGAAGCTGCAAGGCTGCCTCTTGTACCTGCTGCAGCACCTCGTGTTGGCCCTCATCGATTCTTTTTTTTCTCTTTTTTTTTTTTTCCCCCCTCAGAGATGTTACCTTACATCTTGAAATCAGCCAGGAATAGGTAAGCTGCAGCTAGAAGTGGAATCAATCCATATTTTTGGGAGCATTTCAAGGCAGACGGGAAAGCGGCTGGAGGAAAAAAAAATCCCCTTCGCATTCATTGACTGGTCCCATGTTTCCTCAAGGCGCTTGAGGACCTTGGATGAAGTCATATTAAGACAGGTTGGAGTCTCTAGCACATACCTTCTCTTATTTAAGGTGTTCTCTTGTTGTTGATTTTTAACGTGACAACAAAATGTACGTTAGAACAAGGATTTGCAGCCTAACCTGTTTAAAGAAAATGAGCGTGACTCTTCGGTGCAACTCCGTGTCGATCAAGTCTCAGATATTACCCCAAATGTCAGCTCGTGTTTAATCGCCTTGAAGATGACTGCTTATTGCAATGATATTTCAGGCTCTCCTATAAATGCTGCTCGTTTATAACCTGCTTCTTATTGGACCCTGACCTTGTCGTCCAGACCCAGGGACTTTTCTACATCCAAGCAGGGAGCTGTAATGGTTTGCAAGGAGTTGGATGTATTTGCAGCTCCCTTGCCTAATACAAGTCCGTATTATCCTCAACGGCAGCTCCAGTATTTACGGCTGGTAGATCTCTGTAGCTTGAGGCTTGCTCCAGCGCAAGCTGTATCTCCGCTTCAGACTTCGCTGAAGACACGACAGCATGAGGAGAGGGGCAGAAGGTTTTCTTCTGAAATACCTTAGAGGAGCTCTAGCTCGCCTAGATCTAAGCTATGTTTTGGATGGCATGCCCTGAAGTGGGTGTGCGCACAAATCTTCTATTCTTCCTTCAAGGAAGGCACAGACCTTTGAATTTTAAGCTTTTTTTCCGTGCTTTAGGTAGAGCTGTGATTGAATTCTGGGTGTAAAGCTCAACTTTGGAAAGCCCACGGTGCTAACCATGTCAGGCTGGGCAGGGTGCTGTGAGCAGACAAAGAAATCTTATGCTCAGTTGATCACCTCTGGGATTCAAGACAAAAGCATCTCTGCAAAGCAAAACAAAAACAAAAACAAAAAAAACCCAAAACAAAACACAAAAACAAACCCAAACCACCAGATACAGATTTGCTGGGTTTCTTTCTCTCATCCTCTTTGGACACGTCTGAGTTTGGCTGAGGTCGGGAGGGCGCACCAGCCTTGGGGAAGAGATGCCAAGAGCCGTTCCCTGCTCTGATGGGGGTTTGGGATGGATTCTGCTCCCCGGATTTGGATCTGTGAGCATCTGTGCTATGGGGCACTGGTTTTCCGTTCTTTGGCTTTGTCAAGCAGTGTCTTCCAAACTGACAAGCAGAATAAAATATTCCGGAAAGCAGAACAAACCCGAACCCTTTGGGGGGGGGCGGCGAAGCTCTGCCGTGTGCAGAAGCATCATCTTGGTGACCTGGTGGCCACTTCTCCTCTTGAACTTGGCACGCTTTGAGATACGAGGTGATGTTTACCAGCTCCGCTGCAGAGCCTTTTCTCCACCTTCCCGCTGCAGCGCTGCCTCTGCCAGATCGCAGGCAGTGCCGAGGCTCCTCTCCTCCGGGACAGCTAGAGGTGGAGGCTGGCTTCGTGTTTGTTCTTGGCACGCAAGCTTCTCTCAGCAAACGCTCGGCTCTCGCGCTCTCAGGGGTACGCGCTGCTAACCTCAAACTCATTCGAATGCGCCTGACGCCTTCCCATCCCGGCTCCTTCCGCTTTGATCTCGAAGCAATTAATTTCGTCCTTCAGCATCTCATCCTCCCAACTGAACTTCTTCCAAGTGGGCTAATTATATGCCCTCTCGTTACAGTTCTGGCAGTATCCTGGGGAGCACTAGCTTCTGTCCCCGTCGTCACCGTGTCCCACAACTAGGCTGTTTTAAGCCACCCGCCTGTTGCCCCCTGTCCCCATCAGCCAGAAGGGTTGTGAAGACATGGCCGCTAATGCCACGCTAATATCAGACCTTCAGGATGGAGGTCGCGAAGCCACAGGACCTGCAAGGTTGCCCCCCAAGGAGGGGGCAGCAGGTAGGCAAGGGCAAGGACCCGCTGGTTTTGGGCAGCAAACATCTCGCTGCCGTAAATTTCAAGCAGCAGCCACGGCGCCGTGGTCGTGAGCTTGACAGACGTAGCAGCGATGCCTTTGCCGTGCCAAGAGCCGCTTCTACAGCAGCAGACCCATCGCTTGGTCCTTCCGGTCCTGTTTTAAGACTGAAGAGGGAAAGT
Source organism: Sarcoramphus papa (assembly GCA_037962945.1). Taxonomy (NCBI): domain Eukaryota; kingdom Metazoa; phylum Chordata; class Aves; order Accipitriformes; family Cathartidae; genus Sarcoramphus; species Sarcoramphus papa. The sequence goes on along the minus strand of CM075615.1, from coordinate 943,213 downwards.
CTGAGAAATCAAGAGGTGTCTTGGGTTTGCGTCCTTTCCTAGTGCGGGAGCCAGGGTCCTTCAAGGTGAAACTACACCAGAAGATGCGCTCCTCAGTGCTGATGGACATCAAGTTCGTGGACCCAACTGAGACCGGAGTAGCGTGAAGTAAACCACGTCGCGTGGGTATCTCTTGCTCTACAGCCTTGCTCCTATTGACTTGCATCCCTGGCCGGTGTAGCCGTAGCACGCCGCCACGTGGGCTCAGAAGGGCAAAATTCTTATTTTGACTTTGAAATCCAGCCTGGCTGACAGTGCCCTAGAAGTCAACTGAATTAGCAGCCTCTGCAAAGCCACAATTAGAAGCACTTACAATAATATCACGTTGCCACAGGGCGGAGAGGTTGCCTCCGAGTCACTTAGAGCAGCGAACCCAACCGGGCTTTGAGCATTATAGAATTATTTTGGTGCGTTCAGTCTTTTGGGGCTATTAGTCTTGTCGGACTCTCTTAGTTTGCAAGATGCATTTGAGTAGGTATTTTGCTCTTTCCTCTTTTGATTAGATTAATGAGACGCCGCAGACGCGGCTCTTGTGCAATAAACCCCTTGCTAGCTGCTGCTTCATCTGCAAATTGTTGGTGAAGGGAAAAAAAAAAGAAAATTGTCCGTGGGCTGTGTTAATATAGCATGCGTTAAAAAAAGCGATTTATTTCCTCCCTCTTTTAGCGACCTATAGGTCGTATCCGGCGATGGTGGAGCAATGTCCAAATGACAAAGTTTTTTGGGCTTTGCTAAATTAAAATTGTTTTAATTGGAAGAGGTTAAGTATCTTGCCTTTCTTGTAAATCCTATTGCCTGTGGCTAAATTGTACAGCGAGTTAATAGAAAGAGTCTGTAGACATTTGTAAGTCATTAAGCAATAACGTGTGACTGTTTCCCATTCCTGGTGTGCACGAAGGTAGAGACAGTATTTGAAGTGGTGCTGATTTCTACTGAAAACAGCTTTTTCTAGGCTGGCTTGCTCCTTTCTCCTCCTCCTGCGCTGGAGGAAGGGCAACGGATTAGTTAAAAATCGCAGAAACCTGAAGAACAAGTGCAGTTCTTGTCTGTGCTAGGCAGGAGCGGATGAGAAGAGGGAGATGGTTTTACAGTCTGAGTGCTGAAGGCTGTATTTGGCACGTAAGTGGCATTTTTAGAAGGGTGCCGAAAAAATTGGAAGTGATGCAAGGCAGAAACACCAAAATGATGCGGTAGCTTAACAGAAATGGCTGGAGAGAGGGACTGGGAAAATGCCATCTGTTTAATCAACAGAAAAAAAAAAAAAAGAAAAAACCCAGGATGGCTTGAAGTTGAGGGGAAAAATATTGTGTAAAAAGCCCTCTGACCCGCTGGAGTAAAGCCCAGCAGGATCTGACAATTTGGAAGATAAAGGGAGACAAACTTGAAAGGGAAAAAGGTGTGTTTTAATGGAGCTGGGGCTGCCCAAAGGGACAACCAACTCCGTTCGAAAAGCTCAGGAGCTCGAGAGATCAAATCGAGCGTCTTCTAGAAGACGTCTGAGTGCGTGCTTTTAGGCACAGTGCTGAGCAAAATGGAAAATTCATTGAATTAATTAATCTAATAGCTGCAGAGCTGTCAGTGCTCAAAGCTCTATGAGAGTTTAGAGATAAGGTTGTCTTCTGTGCGGTCTTGTATTGGTGCCAGATGTGGCTCGGTGAGTATTAGGTGTCCAAGCCCCACGTTGGACCCGTTGCCCCATTACTACAGACGTGGGAGCTGAAGCACCAAGCCTCTCTTAGCCGCTTGGGCATCTCCGCTTCCTCCAAAATCTCAGTTTCCTAGCATGGAAGGTGATGGTTTGGCCTCCAAGGTGACGTCTTATTGGGGTTTTTTTCGCACAGCGACTTCGGTGACCCAATGCTCGGTGTAGGACAGTGACACAGTGCAAGCCCGTGTGCGTAGGGTTGTCTCGGCGTCTCCACTAAAAGCGGTCCCTGAGCTTTACAACTGTTTCTGGGGCGGTTTTTTTGATGATGACTTAGGTGGTATAGTCTACCTCTTACCGGGCGCTAGCGTAATGCAAGTAGAAACTCTTTAGTCTTGTTGATAACCAAAAGACCCACAAACGTCTGTTCAAAAAACTAGAAATTCTCCCTTTTCTGTATTCAACTAGTGATTTTTTTATTATTATTATTATTGGTTTTTTGGGTTTTTTTAATCAGTTTTGCAGTGGGCCGGAGGGGAGCATCCGTGGGCCTGTGCTATGGCGCTGCCCATATTTGATGGGATGATTGCTTCCAAGGCAGAATATTTTGACTATATGATTTTTTTTTTTTTCTCCCTTGGAGTCAGGGGGAGGAAAAAATTGTGGCTGGTTGAGCCTTCAGCACATAGTCGCTGAAGTGTTTGTGCTGTTTACATAGTGGCTAGCTGCAGATATTTTTCAAAGTTAAGGACTGATTAATTCTAGCTCTTGAATGTAAGAGTAAACACAAAGGGAGCGCATATTTAATGCATTATTCCACAGCTGTAATTAAATTAAATGAAAGCAATTTTCCATCAGCTCAGGTTACAGAAAAAGGGAAAAAATTCTTGGCTGAATTGCTGCAGCAGTTATTATAAGAAATTAAAACCCTTTTAGCGAAATAATGAAATGTTATTTTGTATTGGAAAAAAATTCCAGGATTTCGTTCTGAAAGCTGACAGGTTATTACGGATTCGACGGTTGGCCTTGCAGGAGAACCAGGAGCTATAATTGCCGTTTCACTTGCATTTAACAGAGCACCTGAACAATTAACAGCTGCTGCACGCGAGTGTGCAAGGGCTTCCGTGCTCTCCTCCTTGTTTCCACAGGCTGGCAGGGACTGTCCACGTTCAAAGCTGTGCCGAGGACTGATGATGGTCTAGGAGATATTGTAGGCATCTGCAGGGGGAGGTCTGTTGCTTAAAACCTGTGTCCTTTGGGTTCCCTTGAACTGTTAGTGTCTCAGGGTGACTTCGGAAAGGATCGGATACTTGCAGGCACGGCACAAAAGGAGGACGGAAAAGACTTTTTCATGAATCTTTTGTTATTGCCTTAAAAGAGCTGTGCTGTAGAAGACTTCTCTTTTGGGGTAAGAGGTGGGCCAGGATCCCGGACAGAGGCTTTGGTTGGTGCTCCTGACATTTCTGCCCTTGTTGCCGTCCCTTCTGTATACTGGGATATCTCTGGGTCCAGCAAGGGGCTGGAGACCTCGTGCTCGGCTTTCAGCTCAGCCAGAAGAAGAGAGATGGAGAGATCCTCGTCTCGTGCTACGGTAGTGACTTGGAGAAGGGAGAGGGAGACCTCTTGTAGGTGCTTTGGGACCCGCTTGCAGGCGTCCGTCAGCCGCGTGGACTTGACTCCACGGTGAGAGAGGGGGTTCGGGGCAAGGAGAACGGGAATCTTATCTCTGGGCTTGCTTATATGGACCTCGTAGGCTGAGTAGGACTGCCTTCTGGATGAGACGGATATTTTTGGTTGCAGTCTACCCTTTGGAGGCACGTGATTTGAAAAAGTCAATGCCATGCCGTAGGCTGCCATCACGTATCTCCGTTGGTACTAAAACCCCACCTGGCTGGGCTGAGCAGAGTCCCGGTCTAGCAGGCAGCAACAGCACCGTGGGCTAGTTAATAATTAAACGTTAATAAAGCCGGTCAGTTGTGGAGCCAGTTCTAAACGGAATGTTAATTTTCGGGGAGCACGTGGAGCTCGTTTCTTGCCACGTTTGCCCGGCGATCCTGAACTAAGTGAGTTTTTAGGTCTCGGACTGTTTGCTGTGATAGTGGCGTTGGTGAGGTGGGCTTGTACAATATACCTGTCAGGGCAATGAATCACCTATTACAGCTTAAAATTGCATCCCTCCCCCCGCAAATATGCAAAGGGGACTCAGGTGCCGGCAGGCTTCAGACAGAGAAATGTCCGAGGCAATCAGCCCTTTTAGTAAGATATTTAGGGGGGAAATAAGACTGCAGTTTGTTGCTATAAGCAAATTTTCCATCACGGCAACTAATTTGCCGCTCCCGTGTATGAGGAGCGAATTAAATCCTAAATTGAAAACTTAAATGGAAGCATTGCCCTGTGAATTTTCCATTCCCTAAGTGAGCTGCCTCGCTTCCGCTCTATTTGTGTTCTTTTTATCAGGGTGCGTGCGAGTAATAATTCGTCCGTCTTTCTTAGCGGAACCTGGATCCCTCGCCCTCCTCGCTGACGTACGGGCTGCTCTGTGGCAGGCTGAGAAACGCAGCTTGGGAGATGCGCTTAATTTGGCTGGGCTGGGTGCCGCTGGGAGGTGGGAAACAATCCCATGGGAGCTTGACGGCTCTGTGCTGTCTCACGCACTTAATGGCAAACCGCATCTTGGAGCGGGGTTGAGATCCTGGTCTGTGTTAAGTGGTGGCAGAGGCAACTATCGAGCTCCGGCTGTACTTGTTGGGGTCTGTAGTTTTGAAGCCTGTCAGGAATTACTGACAGCAGCGAGGATGTCGTTAACAGAGAGCAGACTGTGCTGGTCAAGCAGAACCGGACAGTCAAGGTTAGGGAGATGCAAGCCAACATGGGAAGCAAAAGCCACCACTAATATTTCTGCCCTGACATTTTGTTTATCCCTTGATTTTAAACGGTTTGACCTTTCTGTCCCGTTCCCACGCTCACTCCTTGGCTGCCAGCAGCTGATGCTCTCGGAAGAAATAAAACCATTTGGATTATGAAAGAGGGAAGAGAAGTGCCTGGAGGAGCTCTGCCAGTGGCGCTCAGCTGTGCGAGAAGAAGGACCTGCCAGCTTCAAGGTCCTGCAGCTCTGGCTGGGCTGGGGCTTGTATGTTTTCGAGGTAATTTGGCTTAAACAAATTGTATTTGGGTTGGCGAGCATCTTGCCAGTCTAGGAGGGGAGTAGCATGCCGGCGCTGGACGGGCGCTGCAGCAAACCCAGTCCAGTCCCCAGGGCTTTGTGCAGATGGGAACGGGGAGGTGGATGAGCCGATGCAAATCGGCGTCGCGGGCTTCCGCGGAGCGGTGCCAACGTGGCCAAAAACCATCTGGCAGCCGGGAGGGAAAGATGCTGGATGGGGTTTCGGTGCTGAGGAGTTGGCATCTTGTTCGAGTTTTTCCTCTTCCCCCTTGCTGGAAGCCTTTCGTTTTGCTTGATAGTTAATCCTCGTCGCTGGTTTACACTTCAGCAGGTTTGTCCTGTCTGGAGGAGGTGACAGGAGCTGTGAGGAGTACAGAAGATCCAAATCCGTGGAGAGAACAGCCTTTGCTAATCCAGCGGCGTCCCTTAACTGTTCACTGAAGAGAAGAAGAAAATGCTAGAATTTTGGTCTGAAGAGTTTTAAGGCTTGGATTAAAACCCAGGGTGTCATGCTTGACCTTTCGTATCCTGTACCACCTTTGGGGCCGGAGGAGTTTTCAGCAGCACAGGAGCTGTCGCATCCTGGAGCCCTTCTGCAGAACTTGTAGGGTACCCCAAAAGCATCGAAACGTCCCCCAAAAGCATCGAAACGTCCCCCAAAAGCATCGAAACGTTCCCCAAAGCGTGGCCTCTGATGGGGCTGGGGGTGTGGGGCACCTCTGGACAGCTGGCACGCTGGCCAGGCACCTTCCTCTGATCTCCAGGCTGGATCTCCCACTTGGTTGGACTTCCACGGTGGTTTTTGGAGGAGATCCCCTTTCCCGCTCTTCCCTGCTGCAGTCGGCGGCGTCTCTTGGTCAGTGCTGGGGGGAGACCGACAGATGCTCAGAAAAAGATGCAAGACCCATCGTCTCCCCGACTTAACTGCCACGGGAGCGGCCAAGCACAAACCCCGTCCACCTCAGGGGTGGATCAAGCATCTGCGGTCGAGATGTTTCCCATCTTTGCACCCTTATTCCCTGCCGATGCAGCGGAGGTGACTACCTGCCCGTTGAGGGGCGGTGAGCGTGGGCAGGCTTGGTGGAAGAGGAGCCCGAGTCCTTTAAATCTGCTGCAGCATCTGCGCGTGAAGAGCACCAGAACGAGATTTTGGAGGTGGCAGCAGTGCTGCGGGCTAGCACGGGTCTGTGCCCTCGGATTTGGCATCGCGCTCTCCGTGCGCTGCGATTAAGAGGTTTGTGGCAAAACTGCTTCCAGCGACTTCGTAGATGTGCTTTCAAGCTACAGAAGAGCAGGGCAGCACGTGTTCTCCCCACTGCTTGCTCCTTTCTCTGGCCACCTGCTGAACTGTGCTTTTAAATACAGGCTACGCTTTCTTTGCCAGAAGGGCATTTATAAAGGAGAGGAGTTGAAGGCGCGGAATTGAAATCTGACCTGTGCTGCTCAATTTACCTGCTTGCATGTGTCTCATCTCGTTACCAGAAAAGCAGGGGAGATGTCCACGCGTTTTCTGGTGCCGAGCCCAGAAGCTCCTGGAGGGTATGGCATGGCCAAGAGAAATGCGGAGCAAGCAGAAATTGCCCGGGGTTAGCCACATCCCAGGTGATTTTTACCTCCCCCTTCTCTCTCGGTATTTCAGAAATAAAAGAGTTCAGCAGTTTGAGGAGCTTTCTGGTGCACTGAGCAGATGCCGGGCTGCTTTGCTGGAAGCCTCACCTGGCCTTTTCTGCATTTGTATACACGGAGCGTGAAATGTCTCGCTGCGTCGAAGGCGAATACTGCTCCGAATCTTTGGAGTTGGGTAATAAGCACCGGAAAGAGAAAGCAATAATCGCAACCGCTGATAACGGCGTTCAGACCTGCAACCACTGCTTCCGCGCGTTCCCTGAAGCTTTGGCGAGAAACGGGGAAAATCCCTGGCTTTCTGTACCGTAAGGTGTTACCTCTCCTCTCCTCCGTGCAAGGGAAAAGCACACGAGCGTGCTGGGAATCTGGGTCACCGTTTTGTTCTGGAGGTACTTGCCGTGTTCGTGGATTGGGACAGAAATGCAGCTAAGAATGGGAAAAAAAGGCAACGTTCCTGGCTTTGCGATGCCACTGCTCTTTGGCTTCAAGGCGTTGTCTGAGCCCCTTCCCACGGCTTCGCGAGCTGTGTGATAAACCCGCCGCAGGATGCCTGCTGATGGTCAAAATAGTGATGCGCAATGGTGTTTTGCTTTGGTAGGCATTTATTCCCTCTATCGTTTTAGTAGTACGTGGCTTTTTAATTTTTTTTTATTATTATATTTTTTATTTCCTTCTGTTGGAGCAGAAAACATTGAGATTCGCAGCCCAAAAGTGGGAGTTTTGATGGTGCTGGAAAACCCAGCCCCGGGGCCATTCTGCTTTTAATGGGGGCAGCTCGCAGCTTTTTGTCGCAGCCGGTTGCATCCGTGGCCCCGCCGATGTTTTGCAGCACGCTACCCAATTTCAGAGCCTGAAATAAACGTTACGGTGAGGACTGCGGGAGGTGAGAACCCAGCCCGAAAAGGATGCTGCCGGTCCCGCGGGCATCTCCCGAAGGAGGCAGCCTCCGAGCCCGCGGTCTGTACCTGGGAACAGATGCTATTCTGGGAGCTCAACAGCTAAACATAGCCCAGCTCCCTGCATTAAACAAGCTGCCAGCTCCTTGATTTATGGGAGCAGTAGCTCTTGCTTAATGAGTGCAGTTGGGCGGCTGCCAGCCCACAGCGTATGTGGAAATGGTTCCTTTCGGGGGGGGTTGCGGGGAGGGGAGAAAGCCGGAGCCGGGGGGGGGGATGCCGAGCGTTTGCAAAGGAGGTTTGACTCTCTTTCCGCTTTTCCCAACCCCCTGCCCTATAAAAACCGCTCTGCCTGCAGCGTGTGGCTCGGCAAATCTCCTGCGTGCCTTGGGCAAGCTGATGGGTGAGCAGGAACAGATGGGGATGGGGAGGGGTTGGCTTCCCCAGGGGATGCTCCCGCTCTTCCAGGCGTGGAGGAGAGGTACGGCCGCTCATCTCCCCATAGATGCGCTCCCCGGTTAAACCAGGGCTTAATGCCCTTGAGATGCTCTTCGCTGGGGTCTGCGCTGAGGCCGCAGGGATCCGTGGCCATGCTCTGCTCCCCCATGGCGTAGTCTCGAGGCCAGGAGCGTGGATGGGAATTCATTTTCATCCCTTCACACCTAATCCTAATCGACGTCAGCTTGCGCTTGCCCTGCATGAAGCGATGGTCTCGACGATGGAGCTGGGGTGAGAGGCGTCTCTACCATCTCCAGCCCTGGCATCGCCCTAACGAATGACCTCGGATAGGCGGCGAGCTGCATTCCCCGATGCCGTTATGTTCCCAGACCGCTCGCATTTCAATTATTGCAGATATCCCAGGAGCAAACAAAAGGTGCTCGCTCTCTCTGAAGGATTTGGGGGTTTTGAACAATGATCTTCATTGTCACCATGGCTCTTCTGTAAATGCCGTAACTAATGATGCATAATGCAAAATAATCCGTCGGATGCAGGCGGCTCTTATAAATACGGGAATTAAGGGGGATGAGTTGGATGCTTTGGATCGCGGACGATGAGTAACGAGACCCAAGCACTGCAGGCAACATCCAGACAAAGCTTCTTCCTTTATAGATTTTTATTAAAGGACGTATTTACTCTGTGTAGGCCCAGGGCTACTTGCAGCTGTCAAGTGAAGGAGCCGGGAATGGATTAATGTCTTTGCAACACGTTCCCATTTTTGGTGTGGGGTTTGGTGGTTTTTTTTTCCAAGACTAGTCTGTGGGCTTCATCAATCCGAGGCAGTCTGTCCTGGAGAAGTTTCTAGGGCGAGGATAAGAAGTTATCGTAGCGTTGATGTAGAGCCCTACACAACAGGGCGCTGAGCGACCTGCTCTGCCTTTGGAGCTGGCCCTGCTTTGAGCGGCAGGGCACCTCCAGCTGTCCCTGCCAGCCCAAATTGTTGAGCGATCCCACGATTTTCATATTTTTTGGTCACTTTTTTTGCCCGGGGTTTGGAAGATTTATCTTGAAGGCCAGTCCTGTATTTCTGAGAAGAACGTGACACGCTTTGCATGCTTTCTGCAGTCTTGATCCTACTGACTCTTCTGCAAAATTCCCTCGTCTTTCCCAAACGGACTGTTTCTTTCCCCCGTGGCTCGAGTTGTAGCTCACACCTGCATGAGAATCTAACTGCGAAAAAAGCCTCGATGTGGAACCTGAGAACATTATATTGTGTTTCGATTTGCACGTGCCCTACTCCCAAATCACACCTGCTGAGATAGTAATTGCTCGCGGTGTTTTAACGAGCTAAGGCAATATTTCTGTTTTCTTGGGCAGCTGTTGTTGATCCTCCCCCCCAGAAGCAACATATAAATAGGATTTTTCCCTTGTTACTGCTTTCTTCGGGAAGGGGAGGAACAAATCCTTTTGAGAACCTTCTGCTGGTATGCAATCTACAGCTTGAGTTGACTTTGGAGCTTCGCTGTCGGTTGTAATTGCACGTGGTTGGTTTTCCCCTCAACGAGCCACGCTGAGAACGCTTTGCAAATATTCCTCTTGCTGCAAGGGGTGGACTAACGTTTTTGTAGCGGTGCATCACGCAGGTGGGATCCCCGAGCCGAGAAGTAAGACTCGAACGCTCACCGCTTTTGGACAAGCTGTGGGGAAGGTGGTGATCCCAGGAGGTCCCCTTCTCTCCCAGTCTCGCGCCGAGTCTTCAGCTCTCCTGTCCTGTTGTCTTGGTCGTTTGGTGCTGACTTTCCACGCGAGCCCTTCGGGCGGTCTCTAGCCTGAAGTTTTGTAGGGGGTAATCACTTTTCCTTGTCTTAGCGAGCCAAGAGCTGTTTCTGGCAGGTATTCCCTCTATCTGAGTCCTGTCTAGTCTTAATGGGGCTCCTCTTTAACCGCAAACTGCTAGTGCCACCACGATCCAAACAGTAATAAATTCCTGCTTGTCTGGGTGTCCCTCCCTGCTAAACTGCAGTTTGCAGAGCACCGTGAATGTGTGTCGGACGATTCTGGCCGTATCCTTAAGATACTGGGATGCAGACTGGGATGCTGTCACCCGCTATTGGGTACCAGTCACAGGTGCCCAGTTGCACGGGAGGCTGCTGGGTTGTGTATTTGGGAACGGGAGGTACTGGTGGGAAGGAGGATGAGTGATGGGCACGGTGTCACCGGCTGCGTGGTGAGTGGGATGGAGTAATCAGCCTGTCGTCTTCCAAGGATTGATCGCACGTGTGTGCACGGCTCTGCGGCTTCGCAGCCTTTTGCTTGAACACGGGGAAAAAAAAAAACCCGATTACTGTGCAATGCGGAGTCGGGAGGTCCGTCGTCTTCTCAGACGCGATTCTCTTGGTTGCCTCAAGCAAATCGCTGTCCTCTCTGCTCGTGCACAATACGGGACGCTGGGGGTTGCTGAGCCCGGTTGGCAGCTGCTGCAGACAAGTCGGTCATAGGCTCGTGTTTAGTAATTTCCCAGCCTCACAGGCTGCTTGTTTGTTTACGTTTCTCTTCCAAAAAACCTGCACAAACAATCCATAAATCTGCTCTGGTTTTGGTCTGGTGGGTTTTTTTTTTTCAGAAGGGAAGCCTGGATTAATTGTGTGACTCATGCTCTTCCCAGAGGGCAAATAAAGGGGTGATGCAAGAAAAGTCATGAACGGAGAGGGCATTTGGCCACTTAAGAGCAAACTGGGTTTGTTAAAGATAGCGTTAGCCCATGAACTTGCTTCAAACGCATATAAATTATTCAAAGCAGTGGTAGGACGTGGTGTAGGGATGCAAACCTTAAAATTCTCCGAGGCACGTGGCTCTAACTTGCAATAGCCTTCACGTAAGAGGTGAGAACTGTCTGTCCCTAAATTAATTGACAACGGTTCCTTTTTTGCAGGCTGATTGGTACAAAAATGGCTCTAGATAGCTCTTGTCCTCTCTTTGTCTCCTTCACCTTTGTCTCCCTTGAAGGCATCCCTGCGTTGTCACCCTGGCCCTTGCTTGAAATTTTGCTGGTCGTTCCCAGCCTTAGCAGAGGCAAAATTGAAACGTCTGTCTCGTGCTCTTTAGTTACCTTCTGCAGATGAATTGGTCAAATCATTCAAGCTGTAGAATAACAACGGAGAGCGCGGCACTGGCTCTGGCAGCGGTGATCTGCTGGAGCGGGCCGATACGTCCACGGGATTGCCCGCCTGCCGGCACCTTCTCTAGGGAAAATCAATGAGGAGATGGTAAGAAACCTAACCTTCCTGCGAACCCTGCCAAGACGCGTTAACGAGAGGTTGAAGGCAAAACCCATCCGCTAAAGACGCGGCAGGTGAACCGTTGGGCATGCAAACGTCGAGACGGAGCAGAAGTGCGTCGTCTGCGGTTAACCTCAACGCTCGGGGCTGGAGCTGGGTATTAACTAACGGGAGGAACTAAAAAACGTGATGTGCATCGCTGCAGCTCCTTTAGCTGGGCTATAGCCCAAGTCCTGGCAGCGAGTTCAGTAAGTGCTGGTGTATTATTTTTTTGTTCGGGGGTCCCTTTTGGGTATCGGTGGACCTTCTCACCAGCCAGTGGGGTTCTGTCTTCCCATCTTCAGCAGCTGTGGGGCTGAGGCACAAGTCACGCGTGGCTTCTCAAGAGGGTATCTGGTGTTTGAGGGCAAGGATGGTGTTTAGGTGAGCAGGGTCTGCTACAGGACCGCACGTAGATAAACAAGATGGGGCAAGGAAGGGCCACGAATGGCTTTCAGTAAGAGTTTTATGCGTTCCTCTGGTGGCCCTGCTCAGGACAGTTGACGCTGCGACTTCAGGAGGAGTTCTTCTTTTCTTGTGGTGGCACTTCAAACCTTTGTAGCCCTGCTCATCCTCAGCGATGAAGTTACAGGAGAGAAATCCCTGCCCAGAGAGCTTACCACTGACACGAACAGGATGGAAAACAGCGGATCAGGAGGCCCGGGCGAAGCCTTCCTATGTGCTCTTGTGTTAACTGCCAACTGCTGCAAGAGCCGATGAGCTTGTGGGCAATACAGTCTTCCCTCTCAGCCTTGCTTTGACAGAAAGGGTCACACAGGGCAGAATTTCTCCACTCAGTAGATTTATTAGCAGTCCTTCTATTTTCGTGAGGGGGAAAAAAAAACAAAACAGTGCTCTCCACACTCAATCTTGGGTTGACTTGGTGCTAGAGGATGGAGGCTCACCTTTCATGGGCAGCATCTTGGTGTAAAAGATGCTGGAGAGCTGCGTAACGCCGCTGCGCGCCAAGCCAGAGCATCAGAGACCTGAAATCCCCAAAATTACATTTGAAATGTCGCGAAGACGTGATCAAACCTGTTCTCCAAGCGATGGTGCTCACACCATGGGCTGACCCTTCCACCGCCCACCATGGCATCTGGCTGGTGGCTCTTGCTGGGGTAATTGGGATTTGAACCATACCCCGGTTCATTAAATGTGTTGCTTTATTTAGGAGGAGTTCTGAATCAAAGAAAAGGGGGGAAAAAAAAATCAATTTATGTTCTTAATTCAGTCAAACGAGACTGAATTTGCACACACCCTTCACGTTCACCCAATTTTACTGCTCGAACTCAGGTGACATCCTGGGAAGAGCTCCCGCAAATGCTTAGGAAGGTTTTCAGCCCAGCCAAGGCAATTTAGCGGAAAAAAGACACTTTTCCCCTCCATCTCCATGCTGAGAATATATTGTGAATGGTTTGGGGTGCTTCCCCCCCCCCCCCCTTTTCTAATTTAAATAGTTTATTTTAATTCTTTTTTTTTTTAAGTAGGAAATGTGTCATTTTCAGCAGTCCACATTTCTTCCATGCTTTAGTAATTTTCAAGGATTTACTTAAAAATGAGGATGACTCCGGACCTTTTATGGCGCAAGGGCTGTTAAAAGGGCTGAACAAGGCTGGGAACAAGGATTAGTTTTAAATGTCGCGTTAAAAATTATTCTCTTAATGTTTTATTGAAATTCCGTCGGAAATCGGAGGACGACTTCTGCACCTTGACGTGCTCGCTGTCATCTGTACCAGTTCAAAGCGAGTCTGGTTTTATTGGGATCATCGATTTGTCACCTCACGTGTGGGCGTAGATCTGGTTTATACCTCCGACAACTGGGTCTTGTTCCACTTCTATCCACTCAGCTATGAGAGATCTGCTGTCTCTTGGGTGCACATCTCTCTCTCAAATTCTCTTTTTTTTTTTTTTTTTTAATTTCCATCGAGAAACGCACCAGTAAACCTGCAGTATCTATTTTATCGCTTGTTCCTGTGAAATCAGAGTTAATAATTGGAGCTGTGTGGTAAACGTCTGATTCTGCACAGGTTTAAAACTGTAATTAAGCCGTTCTTCGAGCTGTCCATCAAGCGCTCTCCGAATAAGAAGGGAAATTTTAATAGAATTGTCTGTGTAATCTTATTTCAGACTCTCCTTCCCCTTGCCATAGCTTTAATTTAATTGCGTCCGCTGCACACTTTGAACTTCTGCATCGCCATCAGGAATGCATTCTGGGGAGAAAAAGGGGAGAAAGCGAGTATGGGCAGGCTCGAGAGCAGGGTGTATTTTGGGTTGGGTTTGTGTACTTTGGTTTTCTTGCTTCTTTTCTGGGGAGCTGAGGATTTAGTGAGATGGGAATGGCATTTAAAATCTCCTCGCCTGGTGCTACCTTTCCCTGCGCACGTCAATTCCCGTTTTTATTCAATGTTCCAGTGGTCCCCTTCTCACCAAGCCTTAATTTTTCTGGGTCGTTCGGTTTATAAAACAAGTTTTCGAACCTGGTCGTAACAAGTTGGGTTACAACTTCGCAGAATCTAGACGATGTGCCTCGTGCATACCTAACTTCCTTTAATTTTTGTGTAAAAGCCCAACCAAAACAATTTCCCGACTCAACCCCCTTTTTTCAGGCAAACCAGCGCCATGAATCACTGGTTTTGGGGGAGTTTTCCTTTCCTTTTACTCACCATACGCTCGTCTCTCCTGGCTAAGCTCTTCTGTTACAGATTTTGGTGCCAAAAAAATAAAAACCTTAATCTGCTGGTGTAATTAGAGATACGGGATCAATCAGACTTCTAATATTTCTGTATCGGAGTTTTTCTTGTGCCGTTGCCCATTTGAGAATCTCTTCTATAGATCCTACTCCTTCAGCTGCAACACCAGCAGAAATTCACCTCCAGCGATCTTTTCTATTTTACTTTGTCCCCGGGAATTTCCTTTGCTGGTCTGCTCTTTGCAAGCGCCGCTCTGCTCCTTGCACGATACCCTCCGCTTAAAATCAGATTTATGCCTTTTGTGCCTACGTAAGGATAAGCCAGGCTTCTGGGAGGCGGTTCGTAGGTGTGCTGCTTTCAGGCTGACCCTGAAAAGCTCTCGAATAGCCGAGGAATTAGTCTTTAATGAATTGGAGAAGTGGCTAAGGGGGCTTGAGCTCATGCAGGAGTGTTTTATCTTCGCGATGGGGAAAGAGGGGCTTTTTCAGCTTAAGCCACGCTTCTTGTATTTAGGCTCATTTTATAGCTTGCTATCCGCTCAAATAGTAAATTTAACACAAAATGCAGGTAGAAGATGAGGCAGAAGTTGTCTCTTTTTCATTCAGCCCACTGATGTAGTGCCTCCTGCCTGGGCTTACCTTGACTCACTATTACACGGGGAAAAAAAAAAAAAAAAAGAAATAGCGTGTCCTTTCCGAAAAGCTTCTCTTGCCAGAATATCTAACGTAAAACACGCCTGAAAATTGGTTTGCAAGGAGGATGCTGCGTTGCACTTGCTTCGCATGTGGATATTCTGCATCCAAGGGCAAGGCGAGGTTGGAAGGCAGCTTTCCAGGGATGGAGAGGACCACATCCACCTCCTCTCTCTAGCTCTGCCATTTCTGGTCTGGTTGCAAATACTCAGCTAAGACTTAATATATATTTTTCTCTTCCCTAGAGCCACAGCAGCCGCAGAGGCACGCCTGTCCGCTGGAATTAGGATTCGGGAGGGCGGCAGAGGTCGTAAACGTTTCTTGGAGCCTTTTTTTAGCATCATGGACCTCGCGAAAAAAGCGCGTAAAGGCCGTGGAGCTGTGAAAGCGGGGCAGGAGGGCAGAAGGTGCGTTCTCCTCCTCTTAGGTCGTGTCCTTATGGTGTCCGTAGAAAGTTCTAAAACGTTGGCAGAACTCCCGCAAATTCGCGATCTGTGGCCGTTTCGACTCTGAAATGCCAGTTTCCTTCCTCTAAAGCGTAGAGCGAGACGGGAGATTAAAAAAAAAAACGTGGGGCCCACCGCTTCCCCCCCCCCCCCCCCCACTTCCAGGGGGTTTGTGGGTGACATTCACCCTCCCCATCCCATCAGCATCTCGCGCCTGCGTGGGGAAGCGGGCTGGCTTCAGCTAAACCAGCCCAGTCACACCGGTGCCACGAATGCTCACCGAACATCTCTAATTAAGTGTCCGCAGCTTGAACTCCCCGCGGTGCATGCGGATGACTCGCAAATAAAAATGACAGGGAGGGCAGTTTTCTTTCTTTCATACCAGCTTGTAGTATTTCTAGCGTAATTATGCACAAGGCTCTCCCGCGCTCAGCGAGGAGCCGCAATTTTAGCGTTAATTACCTCAAATCCACGGCGCCTGGGGGTTATGCTTCCAGAAGACCTCCTGCAACGCCGCAAACAAATAGAAACCCCAAACAAAAAAAAAAGCCCCACGACAACCCCCAAAAAAAACCTCCAAACTAAAAAAAAAACAACCCAAACCACCTTGCTGCTTAATCTGCACGCACCCACGGCATCGGTCTCCTGAGGGCTTAATCTTTGGTGGGGACAGGAGTTAGGCCTGGCTCTGTTGACTTGCGTGGAAGGCGATGGTTTCACGCCAGCTGAAAGAGCAACCCAGTAGTTATTCTGAGTCGAAAGGATGCTGGATGGGGAGGTGGGAGTCCTGCCCTGAACTTGCTTCTGCTTCGGAGAAGGAGATTTATTTACATGCAGAAACAGCTCAGAAAAAAAAAAAAAAAAACCAAACAAAAAAACCAAAAAAAACCCCAGCAGCTTGGGTGCTCGGAGGTTCCGCCTGGCTTTTGCAAAGCTCCCGTTGTCTGCACGCCGCCTAATTTTCTATCTGGAAGAATTAGTAGCATCCTAGAAACAACGGGCAGCAGAAAGAAAATCCCGTTTATCAGGCTGTTTCGTAGAAAGCTGCCACGCTCAGTCTTTTTCCCTCTCTTCAGACCCGGGCTACTTCTTCCCTCGCGTGCGCTGGGTGGCTTTCTGCAGTGTGGGCTGTGCCAGGGAAGGTATAAAGAAAAATGTTTCTCTGGGCAGCCGTAACTCGCCTGATTTATCATATCTTTGAAATGAAAAAGCGCAATTAATGGCTACGGTGAAGGAAAAATGTCATGCGTTTCTAGCCCTTGATCTCTCGAGGTAAAAGCCCCTTTATCATCTGACGAAAATATCAGCTGTGTATAAGCTAAATGGGTCATTAAATGTGCTGTAAAGTATTTAAAAGACCGTTAAAGAAGAAGAGAGGGTTACGCGGCGAGGGAGGGAAGAAAAATAGTGTTGGAGAAGAAAGAGAAAAAAAACTTCCCCGGGTGCATCCGTCAGAATCTGCATCTCCTGGTGACGGGACCTGGCCAAACCCGCGTGATGCTCTGCTTCTTCCAGTCCTTGCCTCTACAAGGCGCGGGCTGTCTCCTTGCTGAGAAAAGGGCCGGGATGCTGGACCTGATGTGACGGAGGCACGGTTCCCCGGGAGGTCAGCTGCCGTTGCTCATCCTCTCGGCAGGAGCTTGCCACGTCCCTCCTCAAAGATGACATTTCCCCAGAGTTTTGGGGTCTTTTCCCCGCCACGGGTTTCATAAGCCTTTGAAGAAAAAGGAGGCGAACATCCTTTCAATGAGCCTTTTAACCCCAACGACCCCCAGGGTGGGTTTTTACTCACAGCTCGAGTAAAACCTCGACTTCACCTTCACTCCTGTTCCCAATGCATGTGGGCGTCAGCGTCCTGTTCCTCGCGCGGACGCTTAAACCGGTGCAAAGCAGGACGAAATCTTCCCACTTCGATGGAGCAGCAGAAGCCGGCTTTTTTTTTTTTTCCCCTGATGTGAACGAGCACGCTGTGTGCATAACAATGAGAAATATCGGTCCCATCTGCGCATCTGATGCACACACGGAGCTGTGTGTGCATCCACGTCCGCGCAAATGCACGCTGGGCTTCATTTTCGGATTGCAACCTGAATTTCCCCAGTTTGGGGGACGTCTTTGAGTAGCCCCCTCGAAATCCCAACTCCGCAGCACAGGGCGAAGCTCAATAACGGGCGCTCCGCCGTTTTTCAGGTGGAAGTAAACTAAACTAGTCCGCGTTGCTGCTTGGCACCAGCTGAATACTTGAAGAAGAATCTAAATAACTGCAATGATAACAGGGGTCACGCGGTGTTTTGTTAGACCGAGGCTGCTTGGGCCTAAGCCAGGAGCGCTGCATGGAAAAGTTGATGCCCAGATCTCAGGAGGGACAATAAAAGCTGGAAAAAAAATTCACGGAAACAGCGAGGATGCTTGGGAGTTCAAGGGCCAGAGCCCATTTCCAGAGCCTGTACGAGGACGGGCTCGTTAGCGTGGATTTCTCGTCGCCCCACGCAGGGGGTTGACAGCGAAGGGCAGGAGGCGGCTACGAGGCCCCCTGCGAGCTCCCTTAGTTTGTCTTCTCTTTTGAGCTTGCCGGAGAGAGGGAGAAGCGGACCGAGGTGTTGAAAAATTAAATGCACCGGGTTTTTTGACATGCGCGCGTCCCCTTCCGCAGCAAGGCGCACGAGTTCCTCTCGGCCTTTCGAAATGAGGCTTTCGCAACCTTGAGACATAAAGCGATGTTTTTAGCAGAGCGCTGCTGGAAGGGTGACAAAATACTGCATCGTTCGTCGCTCCGAGGGCTCGTTTCAATCGGCTTGCATGTTGCATTTCTCTACGTGCAGTTAATAGGCTGTTCTTGAGATAGCCGTGCAAACGCGCTCCGTGCAAAGGCGACAAAGGTCGAAGGTGCGTCCAGCTGGACTGGCGGGACCAGCGCCTAAAATCCGATGTGCGTGAAGTACAACAGAGAGCTCACCGCTTCTGGTATGAAGATGATGAGCCGGGTGTTGGTCCTCCGGCTGAAATGGTGCTTCAGGTATACGCTCTTCAATGTGGTCTTTTTCACTGCGGAGAAACGCCAGAAGAGCAGATCAGGGCAATGTCCCACCCGCTCTTTACCTGCCCGTAGCGGCAGACGGCAAAGCCGCAAGGCATCGCTACGAAGATCTGCTTTGCCTCCCTGTAACATCTCGCCCAGCGTTTCCCGCGGTGCTGGGAATTATACGGTGGTTTTCTCTGCTGACTTTTAATAAAATGTTTCCTGCTAAACTGTGTTCTTTCTTCCTGCAGAGTAAATTCCTTGCCCTTAAGAGGACACCGGTCTGTCATTCATCTGTTTCCAGGGCTTTGGCTGAACCGTGGACTGCTTGAGGAGCACCTAAGAAGCCTAGAAAACACGAAATCTTAATTTCAAGAGCAAGCTGTGCTCCTCAGAGGCCCAGGATGTGATTTTTCAGAGGTGCTAGGCAGGTTCCTAGACCGGACCAGCGTGCATCGGTCATCTCTGAAGCCTGGTTGGTCTCACCGGCAGCTTCCAGGGATGGTTGCCCATCACCCTGACCATGGTCTCCTGAGTAGGTCTTTAAAGACGTGAAAGTTCGGGTGGTAGACTCCTCGCTTGACTCCTCCTTGTCTTGACCCTTCAGATGTTTGCCTCAACCTCTCCAGGAGGAACTGGGTGGCTTCTTAGGAGAATTGAGGGAGAATGAGTAGAATTGGTTAATTCACATCAGAATTAGCTAACTGTCAGAAACGATGGAAAATAGCGGCTGCCCCCAAAGATCTAAATCTTCCCTTTAGTTAAGCTTGTAACTAAGCTTACCTTAAGTTCAGTCTGAGCTCGTAAGTCCGGGGGTAAACGGGTGAGGTCCTCTGCCACGCGCTACCCGGGAGGTTAAGTGGGATGACCCAGTACTGGGCGCCAGCCCGACGAGCTGGATGTCAATCAGTGGCGAGGTTTTACGCCGCTGCCTATCGCCAGAGCGCCCTGCGCGCAAAATCAATACTGAGTGAAAAAGCTCTGGTGGCTCTTGGCACCTTGACACGGGTTTAGGAGCTTCGCCCTGAGTTTGTCTCTCCCAGGGTTTGCCCTCGGATTCGTGGAGACGTTGGAATTGGTGTTCTTTTTGCATGTGATTTTTTTTATTATTACTTTTTTTTTTATTTTTGGGGGGGGGGGGTTTCCAGCAGGGTCCTCTCGCTCCCCGCAGAATCCGCCTCTCCTTGTTTGCTTGCACAGCTTACATCGTGACACCAAGGTTATCCGACGGGTGGTCGTGGCCGCATCCTCCGCAGGCGGGTGCTCTTCGCTCCACGGTTAAGTACGTTCCATGGCTTGCAGCCGATGATTGAAAGTCTTCAGCGGCTGCCGCCTCTGTACCATCGCTGAGGCTTAGCATTTACCTTTAACGCCTCAAATTTACTCTCCCGCGACCCTCATTTATCTGCGGAGACGGCTTGCTGTGGATGATCAGCCTGGGCGGCCGGTGATGGGTTTGCAATGTTTGTGAATGGAGGAAAGCAGGACAGCTATTAGGTATGTGTATATATAAATATATGTATCTCCATATAGTTATAATTATTTATATTTATTTTTTTTATATATATGTTAAAAAAAAGTGCTGCAAGTAGCTCCCAAGGTGCAGAGGGAGAAGAAATCACCCTCAGGCTTTGCAAGAGTTTTAAATGGGTGCCTTTGCAAAAGCTCTGGAATAGAGGATCACACTATTTGCAGCTTCTTCTGGAGCGTGACCTGCTGTTCGTAGGCTCGACCCCACTGAAAAACGCCTTTTTGGGACCATCCCTGTAAATCCCGTTGATGTGCTGCCAAAGGGTGCAACTCAGGGCTTGCAGCTCCGTCGTGGCAGGTTCTGGAGATGTTTCTCCTCACCCAGCAGCAGCACAGGATGGTCCGGGCAGGAGCTCTTGCAGCTGCTGAAGAGTTTTTCATTCCAGAGCCGCTTTTCCTGAATAATCCCATTTTGGGGCACTGCTTAGAAACAGTAAAGTTCCTTAAATTCACCCCCCACACACACACACAGTCTTAATCCAAATTAATCTGTGAGCGTAGACGAGTCCTTGGCCTGCAGCCCTTCCCCTCCTCTCATGCTTCGTAAGCATCCGGGCAAAGCTAATGAAACTGGACATCCCTGGCCTTTAAAAGCGCTGTTCTCAGGATTATACTCTCTTATTGTCAAGTTAATAAAACGCTCTCGGTTTGATGCCCTTCCCTTGCTAAATAGTTTATGGGGGACTGTAAAAGCCTGCGCCCCTCCCCAAACTCTCGTCATTCCCTTCCCTATCTTGTCGCCTCTTACGAGACGACAGACGCAGAGCATCAAAGCCACGGAGCCGCTTAAAAAGATAACGGCTGTGGCAGAAATGGGCAGAGCCGTGGCTTTTTGGCGTGTAGTTTTATGGACGTGAGTGTTAAAGAGCTCCAGCGATTCCGTTTTGTTGGGTTTGGTTTTCTTTTTTTCAATGCTTGGTTCAATGAGCGGCCCCGCTGAGAGTGGAGGTGCTCGGTCAGGTGTAAAGGGTGAGACTTTCGGAAGGGAGAAAAAGGGCTTTGGGACCAAACTGAGATTTTTATATACGCATTATTTAACTTGTTCTACACCCAGAAATACTTGACACCAGCAAGGGCCACCCAGCAAAGAGCCCAAAGCCCCAGAGCCACTGCAATCTCCCGTTGAATTCACCCTTACCAAGACTTTCGGACCAAAGACGCTGCTGGAGCGGGAGGAAAGAAAAACCTGATTTATCGGTGCAGTGACCCTTAAAAGGACCCACCTCCCCCATTCCTTTTATTTCCCGACGCTCCGCTCGCTGCTGCCTGCGGTGAATGGGCCGGAGCGGAGCGATGCCGCGTTTTGGCGATGGTTTGTTTTTTTTTCCCCCCCCCGCCTCCCCGTTATCTGTGGGGCGTTGGAGGGCAGTTTGTACCGCAGGAGGGATTTAGAGGCTGCTCGTGGGGTGTCAAGAGAACGAATTCCCAGGCGGTTTGTGAGAAGGGAGCTTGCACAGTCTCCTGAAAATGCTGATATTCCTGGGAAAAAGCAGGGAATGGCGGGGGGGGGGGTGTTTCACCTTTTTAAATATGTGCACAGCTCAAAAAAAAAAATTAAAAAACGAAAAGAATAGAGTAGAGTGGAGTAGAATAGAGTGGAGTAGAATAGAGTGGAGTAGAATAGAGTGGAGTAGAATAGAGTGGAGTAGAATAGGAAAGAAAAGAGAATAGGAAAGAAAAGAGAATAGGAAAGAAAAGAGAATAGGAAAGAAAAGAGAATAGGAAAGAAAAGAGAATAGAAAAGAAAAGATAATAGAAAAGAAAAGATAATAGAAAAGAAGGAGAACAGGGGAAAAAAGGAGTTAAATTCTTCATTGATCTTTAATTTCAAGCAGATTTCCAATTCGTCTTCTGAAGATGTAAAGCAAACCGGATTGGAGAAGCTGTGGAGGGTGCGGGCAAGAGGCAATAAATCACTGTGCAGCAGAGGGAGCAGCCTCGTATTTCACGTTAAGCGATGACAGAGGGCTGGGTTGGGGGGTTGGGGGTGGGTTGGTTGGGGTTTGGGGGTTTTTTTTAAGATATAAACAGACTGAGTGAGTTCTTGACCTTCAGGGCAGGGTGCGGAATATCTAATTACGTTCTTTTGAAGCAGCGTTTCTGCACAGTGCCCAGAAATCCACATGGATAGAGGTCCTACGAGCCCGGGCTGCTTCAAAAAACACATCCCAGAAGTATTTGGTCCAGAGCAACCAGCATCTCAGCAAATAGCAGAGGGCTCGACTCCCAGTTTGGGGGGGGGTTATTTCTCCATTCAAGGAGCGGGTGCAGCCCAGCGGTTGGAGCAAAGAGCTGAGCAGAGTCTCCATCCTTGGAGACATCCAAAAGCCATCCTGGGCAACCAGCTCTAGGTGGCCCTGGTTGGACCAGATGATCTCCAGAGGTCCCTTCCCACCTCGACCGTGCTGCGACTGAGCGTCCTTTGGGATCCCTGTGCTCTCTTCCCATCACGCTCTTACATCGCCTGCGTTTCGGGGTCTACACCACTACAAGCTGTCCCATCGGGTGCCAACACCACCTCCATCAGGGTCTACACCACTGCAAGCTGTCCCATCGGGTGCCAACCTTGGGTTGACACCAGAAAGCACTCTGGGCTCCTCAAAAAGAATGGGTTAGAGAAG
Organism: Sarcoramphus papa; assembly: GCA_037962945.1. Taxonomy (NCBI): domain Eukaryota; kingdom Metazoa; phylum Chordata; class Aves; order Accipitriformes; family Cathartidae; genus Sarcoramphus; species Sarcoramphus papa. Next base: position 921,094 of record CM075615.1, on the reverse strand, counting down.
AACCAAGTATTTACTTTCTGTATCTGGCAGTGATGCTTTTGGGGTGCCCAAGCCCTCGAGAAGTGGCTGTAGGTGACTACCTGGAGAGCCAGAGGCAGGCGGATGTAATGCCAGTGGCGTTGCTCCTTCGTCTGCTTTTGCCCCGTTAAAACTCATTTTCAAAACTCTTGTAGGCTTGAGCTGACCGGGACGAAACTCATCGTATTTCCCAGACTGGGGATTTTCATTGAATCTTTGAAACCTCCAGTTGGTTTTAGGACCCTGTTACATGGAAGGAAAGCCTGACCTTGCAAGCTAGAGGCTGTAACGGCAGTGGCTTTGTGTGTCAGGGATGGCAAATTGCTTTTTTAGGATGCCATTTGCGTTCTTCTTTAATACAACATGATGTTTTTGAGGGGCGAGACTGGTTTTGGGTCCGGCTGTGCCTTAGTTTTTATCCAGCACGCGCTCGCTTGACCCATCCTCCTTCCTTATGAAAGAGGGTATCTGAGAAGAGAAGGACTCGTCTCTCCTTTCTGTGCATTTAAAAGATCCTCATTACGGACAAGGACTCTGCTAATAGGTAATTAATCCTGAATAGTTGCATTATAAATAAATAAATTAAATAAATTTTTTAAAATTGCGTAATCTCTCAGAGCAAGTTGGTGAAACTCAATCTGTTCTGACCGTGCATATCCACCCCGGGCTTTTTTGTTTGTTTGTTTGCCTGTGATCTTCACCTATATCTCCTGGATTTGCTGTTTCTTTTGCTCATTCAACAAATGCACGATGCTTTTTCGAAAAAGGAACGGGTGGGATTGTCTCCCCTTGGACATGTTGCCTCGGCTTTCACACCTATCAGATCAATACGACGTTAGATCCGCACGAGCCTTTGAACGAGGGCTAAATTTGGAAGCTTTAGATGTTGGCTTGCAAAGCGACTGCTGCGCTAAATCATTACGCCTGTGCGTGTGCTCGCAGTTTGTCATTCTGCGCGTGCTGCCTAGGACAAATCTTGTTGCCTTGCCGAGGGTGACAGGAAGATTGGACGAGGATGTATTTATGGTAGGATTATCTGGCTGCCTATTGATTTTTAAATTTTTTTAAATTATTTTATTTTTTAATTTTTTTTTTCCATGAGAGTAGTGTCCTGATTGTAGGCAAAGAGTGGTGGCATCTGAGTAAATGGGTAGCAGAAAGCGAGGGTCTTGGAAAAATCTCCCTGGTCTCCATGGATTGTGGAAGACCGTAGGGTCAGTTGGATGGCTGCTCTCAGCTAAAAACCTATAATTTCATGTACTCGTTAGCTAAAAGCTATATCCTCATGGACTCATTAGCTAAAAACTATATCCTCGGGTACTCGTTGCACGTGCTCAGCATGTCTTGTTCTCCTCCTGCTTTCTCCCACGTCAGAGGAGCTGCGTTTCCCCTTCGCAGGCTGCTTGGCTCTAACACGTAAACCACCGATGTGCTCCAGAGCTTCGCGGAAGGATGAAGCTCTACCCCAAGGACGTACGTCAGCGCTTTACGGTCCATCTGCTCTGGGGTTTGCCGAGCATCTCTCTCCCTACGAGCCCTTCCACCCACAGCGAATACCCACAGATCCGCGTCTGCTAGGAGGAATCTGGGCCGTCTATCCCCAGGGATGCTTGTCCCATCGGTGCTGCCATCGTGTGTGTAAGTACCAGGGGCGTTTGCCCCGAATTGGTTTCGACTCGTATTTTTTTCAGCCTTTGGAAAGTAGCTGGGTTCTAACGAAGGGGTTTTGGTTAGCACAAGTGTCGCGTGTCATTTGTGTGCGGCGCTGCAGGGAGATCGTCCTGGCTGAGCAGCTGGGATGGTGGCTTCGCAAGAAGAAACCGCAAGCTTCTCCCTTCTGGACCTGGAAAGCCCAGGACGTGACTTGGTCCCTCCAGCAACAAGCTGCATTTCCATCACGTTGCTTCGAGCTCCGTCTCTTGCTGCCTCCCGAAGCATCCACCGAGGAGAAGTAATCATGGAAGAAAAGTGAAATTCCAGCTTTATTACCTGCCTCAACGGGTCTCTGTCAACCCCCTGCGACGCTGCTGGAGAAGCATCCGCAGGGCGAATGTGACGGAGATCTCGGCCTGGCTCGTGCACCTAATCGATCCTGAAGCTGCAATCCTGCAGAAAACACGGCGTGAGGCTGCAAAACCGTACAGGCTGTGGAGGGGAGCGAAGCCGGAGGAGAGGCGCTGGCAAAGCCACAGCAAGGTTGCGGGGGTCAGGAAGCTGCAGGTCTGCGTCCGCAAACGCCTGAGAGGCACGAAGCGAAGCAAACAGGCAGTGCCCTGCAGAGTTTGGCAGATTTTAGCCCTGAATCCAGGAAGAAGGGGAGAAAGAAAACTGGTTAATTAATAATTAAAATTATTTCCAAGCCCGTTCTGATCAACTTCAAAGTACAGGGAGGGAGAGAAGCTCCTGCTGCCCTGTCCCAAAGCGGGAAGGGTATGTGAACAAGGACACGTAGGCTTTTGAGAGCTCTTGCCTGTTATCACCGAGCACCCAGTCCTACGGCAGACCCAAAGGCAGAGGCTCTCCTGTTCGCGCCCCTGACTCCCAGCTCCATCGCGCTTCTTCTCGGCTCTTGCCTTGTACAAGGAAGAGAAGACCCTCCGGTGACACGTGAACGATGGCAGCTTGGAAGCCACCTCTGCTATTCTGTTTGGTCCCCCCAAACTCGCTGGTCCGGGGCTTGCCGTGCCTGCGGGGTGCACGGCATGGCGTTGCGGGAGGGGAAAAGGTTTTTGCAAAGGGTTTGGGGAGCGAAACACCCGTGCCGGTTGTTGCGTGATAGTGGCCGATGGGCAAAAGGCGTTCGTGGCTTGGCTTGCTCTGGTGGTGATGGATGCTTTGGAGGAGGGAGGTGCAATCCTGCCGGTGACTTTTCCACCCTTGTGGGCTCTTCTGATGGCTGAAGGTGGGAAACCCATGCCAGATAAAAGGTCTGAATCAAACTGGGAGGTTTTTTGCAGCTGCTTTGCAGTGCACGAGGACACGGTGCGAGGAAATCTCCATCCACGTCTTACCCAGCGTGGCGAAACGCAGCTCTTTGTTTCGGTGATGCTCAGCAGCTGCTTCACAGCTCCGCGCAGGGATCTGCCGTAGTCGAGTGACATTTTTGAAGGGAATTTCTCGCCAAGCGAGAGTTCAAAGTGAATCAGAAATGAAATGGTACTTGAAAGCCGTCGGCGCTCGGGTTGAGACGACTCCGTTCAAGTTGTGCCCACGAACCCTTCAAAAATGCAGGGGAGGCTTTTGCGAAGCAGCCCAGAGCTCTCGCTGGTTTTCTTCCTCGTCTCGTTAAGAGAGAGATGCACGGTTGCTTTTCCTTTCTACGCTTCGCTCCGCGTGCCAAACCCGTTCTCTGGCCGCTTCAGAGGTGGCGAGGACACGTAGAGCTCTGCAAAGCCCTTTCAATTAAATCGGCGGAGGAGGGCTGAGCGACAAGATAAATGGGATGCTTCGTCTTGTTTAATCAAGCTCGTCTCTGGCCGCTGTTTGCTTACACAAGGGTAGAAATAGCAAACGAGGTCCCTTGTAGGTGATGGAGAGCACAGTGTCTCTCCTGCATGCCTTTGCTGGCTGGAGAAAGCCCTTGCACGGGCGTTTTCCAGGGGGTTTTCTCCTGTTTTATCAACAGATTTAGCAGGAAAACAGCTGATCCAGGCCAAATTCGGACTTTTTCAATCCTGCTCTGCACCTCCCTTGCTTCCCTCCAGCAGCTGCAAGAGGACGGTGCTTTCCAACTCATCCAGGAAGCCGATTAAATTGTATTTACGCTCAGGAGAAGATATTTTTGAGGTTGGGACCTTCCCTGAGCTCGACGTGTCCTGTAACTCTCAAACCTGAATCCTGAGCAAAGGGTCATCGCTACTGAGCAAACACAACTCAGTTGGCTTGACCCAAATCCAAGCCCGTTCCCCTGACTCATTGCGGACGAGCTAAAAAGGTTTGTTGGCTGAGAAAAAAGACATCCTGGCGTCCCAGCCTGCCAAGGAAACCTTTCTCTGGGACCCTGAGGGATCGTAGTTGGCTTTCTTCTATGGCTTTGATCATTCATTCTCCATTAAGGACTGAGAAGGTTCCTTGGGGCAGCTTCTGCAGGCGCTATTTGCACATAATTACAAATATAGGTGCATTTAAAAAAAAATTACGGAGCGGTTTCTGGTGTGGAAATACTGTCTGAAGACCAAAGGCTTCCGCTTACGGGTGGGCAGCCTTCACCGCGTTGCAGGAGGTGGAGTGAGCCTCTAAGGCGGCAATGGTTTGAGGAGCAATAGCAGCAATCACGTCATCTCCAGGTCTGTATTTTTTTCGGTCCCAGCAGTGTGAAGAGATGTAAAAGTATATGACACGAAAAGACGGCGCCGACTGCTAGGTGACTTAGTCCAGCCCGAAGCGAAAGCAAATGAAATGATTTGAGGCGTGTGGAGCTTTCTTGAAGGCACTTGGCATTGCAGGAGGCAGCCCGCGGTTGCGCAGTTCGAGCATGCTTTTGGAAGACCGCCCCACCTGCCTTTCATGGGATGCACTGCCAGTCCTCACCAGTACCTACCGGTAAGGGAGATCATGGCAGCAACAAGCTGGTTTGGGGAACATTCAAACCAGTGGCGTGTAGGAGCCGGTATTAATGACAAGGCAATTAAGACGACAAGTTTACGATGCAGCTGTAGATGACAGCTTTATCCGAAGCCGTCTTGGAGGAAGCCCACGTTAACCTGCCATAGCCTGGCGTGCTCAGAGCGATAAAATATCTGGAGGTGTTGGAGGGCCAAAGAAGATCCTTCACGGCATGGATGCTCTTGCAGGGGGGGAAACCGTAAGCGTTATCCAGAAAATCTCCGTGCAGCTGTAGCAATAATTGGGTTAGGTTGCTCGGATGCTGGAGGGAGGTCAATGGGAGGAGAAGACGACGTTGGGTTTTATTCCAGGCGGGGAGGCAGGTGTCTGCAGCGTTACTCCTTTGCTCGTTTGGTCACCTAATAAAGAGAAGCGCGCTGGCGGAGGGTAACTGATGGTCTCTGGAAGAGGTGATGTATATCACAACAGACCCGTGCTGCCAAATTTATGGCCTGCCATACGTCAAGGCGTGTATTTCCTCCTCGGCGTTGTCTGAGGTGGTTGAAGGTGGCTAATGATGCCCTGTCTCTTCCTACTGAGCAAAGCAGTTCACAAGCCGTGAGCTACAGCCCACGCGGTGCTGCTTGAGATGACCTTAGGTGGGTTTTTTAGGCTGCTCAGGTTTTATTAAGAGGCCCTTTTGAGGCAAGGTCAGTGCTGTGCAGGAGATGCAAGACGAGCCGTCTTGCATAGCAGGACGTGTACAACCCTTAGTCCTCTGAAAATCTGATATATCCAGAATTAGAGCATGGTTGAGGTGGGAAGGGACCTCTGGAGATCATCTGGTCCAACCGGGGCCACCTAGAGCCGGTTGCCCAGGACCACGTCCAGATGGCTTTTGAGTATCTCCCAGGATGGAGAGTCCACCACCTTTCTGGGCAACCTGTGCCGGTGCTCAGTCACCCTCCCAGTAAAAAAGTGTTTCTCGATGTTCGGAGGGAACCTCCTGTGTTTCAGCGTGTGTCCATCGCCTCTTGCTCCCACCACTGGGCACCACTGGGAAGAGCCTGGCTCTGTCCTCTTTGCGCCCTCATTTAGATACATTGATGAGATCCCCTTGAACCTTCTCTTCTCCAGGCCGAACAATCCCAGCTCCCTCAGCCTTTCCTCACACGAGAGATGCTCCAGTCCCTTCATCACCTCCACAGCCCTTTGTTGGACTCTCTCCAGTATGTCCATCTCTCTCTTGTACTGGGGAGCCCGGAACTGGACACAACACTCCAGGTGTGTCCTCACCAGCGCTGAACAGAGAAGGATCACCTCCCTCGACCTGCTGGCAATACTTTGCCTAACGCAGCCCAGGACACCGTTGTCCTTCTTTGCAGCCAGGGCACGTTGCTGGCTCATGGTCAACTTGGTTGTCCCCCAGCACCCCCAGGTCCTTCTCTGCCAAGCCGGGTGACCCCCAGCATCGACCGGTGCTACGGGGTTGTTCCTCCCCAAGGGCAGGACTTTGCACGTTCTCCTTGTTGAACTTCCTGAGGTTCCCGTCCAGTTTTCAACTCGACATTCTCGTTGACCACGGCAGACTGTAAATTGCTGCCGTATCGCCTTTCCCTTGCAGTAGCAGCGAGGAGAAGGAGGCGGAGAGGAGAGGAGGAGGTTCTCCCGAAGAAACGGGACGGAGAAGGACCTGAAGAACTCAATCTTGTGTTTTTTAGTGGAAAAGACTGTAGGATTTTAATCAGTGACTTGGTATTTGCCCTTTTGCCGGAGCAGGAAGATGCTTGACTCTGTCGCGCAAACTGATAAATGCCAGAGACAGGCATTAGTTTCCCTGGGTCATCTCCATAAATTGGATGGGATTGAGGTGTGGAAGCGCGAGAAGGAGAGGAGCATAAATGCTGCATAGCTCCCCGGGGAGGCTTACGACCCTCGCTTTGTATGCGACGCAGGGAAAACCGGAGAGCTGATACCAGCCTTGCGCCGTCGCGGTGCTCGGCTGCAGAAGTTACGTGACCTTTTGTAGGAAAAGGTGCTTTTGTTAAGCCGAAAAAAAAGGAGATTTTTGATGGAAAGCAGGGAAGAGCCTAGAGGCTGGTGCTGCACGTAAGGTCTCCTGGTTTCACCTCAAAAAAACCCCAGGGAGAATATGTAATTGCTCTTGCATTATCCTCCAAGCCTGGGCCCCTCGTTAGCCTCCTAATGAGCTTTCTGCAAGACCGTGAGGAATATTACCCGTGGATTCATTTGTACATCTGAAGGCTTGTTTGGAAAAGGCACCGAGGAGCGATGTCTCGCTCAAGCCGTCGGTCCCTCTCATAATACTTTTTATTTTGCTTGGCTTTCTGTTATGCAAACTTTTCTCCCACGTCGCTAGGGTTTCTTGAGCTGCGGCGTTAATTTAGCATGTCAGAGCAATGAAAAATGTATGCCTGCTCTTGGCGGCTGCGAGCCCAGGCTTGTTTCCTCCTCTTACCGTATTTCCACCGTGATTATTATGCAGACAGCCGTCGAGCTCCACAAAACTATCAGGAGGAGAATACAAACTAATATGTGAGGCATGAGTGATCTGCAGGATAGCCTCACCCTGGGGTTTGGTCTGCTGGGTGGGCTGTCCTCATCCTACACGGATGGAGCAGAGGAGAAGGTGGGTGGGCTGTCCTCATCCTACACGGATGGAGCAGAGGAGAAGGTGGGTGGGCTGTCCTCATCCTACACGGATGGAGCAGAGGAGAAGGTGGGTGGGCTGTCCTCATCCTACACGGATGGAGCAGAGGAGAAGGTGGGTGGGCTGTCCTCATCCTACACGGATGGAGCAGAGGAGAAGGTGGGTGGGCTGTCCTCATCCTACACGGATGGAGCAGAGGAGAAGGTGGGTGGGCTGTCCTCATCCTACACGGATGGAGCAGAGGAGAAGGTGGGTGGGCTGTCCTCATCCTACACGGATGGAGCAGAGGAGAAGGTGGGTGGGCTGTCCTCATCCTACACGGATGGAGCAGAGGAGAAGGTGGGTGGGCTGTCCTCATCCTACACGGATGGAGCAGAGGAGAAGGTGGGTGGGCTGTCCTCATCCTACACGGATGGAGCAGAGGAGAAGGTGGGTGGGCTGTCCTCATCCTATACGGGTGGAGCAGAGGAGAAGGTGGGTGGGCTGTCCTCATCCTACACGGATGGAGCAGAGGAGAAGGTGGGTGGGCTGTCCTCATCCTACACGGATGGAGCAGAGGAGAAGGTGGGTGGGCTGTCCTCATCCTACACGGATGGAGCAGAGGAGAAGGTGGGTGGGCTGTCCTCATCCTACACGGATGGAGCAGAGGAGAAGGTGGGTGGGCTGTCCTCATCCTACACGGATGGAGCAGAGGAGAAGGTGGGTGGGCTGTCCTCATCCTACACGGATGGAGCAGAGGAGAAGGTGGGTGGGCTGTCCTCATCCTACACGGATGGAGCAGAGGAGAAGGTGGGTGGGCTGTCCTCATCCTACACGGATGGAGCAGAGGAGAAGGTGGGTGGGCTGTCCTCATCCTACACGGATGGAGCAGAGGAGAAGGTGGGTGGGCTGTCCTCATCCTACACGGATGGAGCAGAGGAGAAGGTGGGTGGGCTGTCCTCATCCTACATGGATGGAGCAGAAGAGAAGGTGGGTGGGCTGTCCTCATCCTACACGGATGGAGCAGAGGAGAAGGTGGGTGGGCTGTCCTCATCCTACACGGATGGAGCAGAGGAGAAGGTGGGTGGGCTGTCCTCATCCTACACGGATGGAGCAGAGGAGAAGGTGGGTGGGCTGTCTTCATCCTACACGGATGGAGCAGAGGAGAAGGTGGGTGGGCTGTCCTCATCCTACATGGATGGAGCAGAGGAGAAGGTGGGTGGGCTGTCCTCATCCTACATGGATGGAGCAGAGGAGAAGGTGGGTGGGCTGTCCTCATCCTACATGGATGGAGCAGAGGAGAAGGTGGGTGGGCTGTCTTCATCCTACATGGATGGAGCAGAAGAGAAGGTGGGTGGGCTGTCCTCATCCTACACGGATAGAGCAGAGGAGAAGGTGGGTGGGCTGTCCTCATCCTACATGGATGGAGCAGAGGAGAAGGTGGGTGGGCTGTCCTCATCCTACACGGATGGAGCAGAGGAGAAGGTGGGTGGGCTGTCCTCATCCTACATGGATGGAGCAGAGGAGAAGGTGGGTGGGCTGTCTTCATCCTACTCGGATAGAGAAGAGGAGAAGGTGGGTGGGCTGTCCTCATCCTACACGGATGGAGCAGAGGAGAAGGTGGGTGGGCTGTCCTCATCCTACACGGATGGAGCAGAGGAGAAGGTGGGTGGGCTGTCCTCATCCTACACGGATGGAGCAGAGGAGAAGGTGGGTGGGCTGTCCTCATCCTACACGGATAGAGCAGAGGAGAAGGTGGGTGGGCTGTCCTCATCCTACACGGGTGGAGCAGAGGAGAAGGTGGGTGGGCTGTCCTCATCCTACACGGATGGAGCAGAGGAGAGGGGACATCAGAGAGAGCAGAGGACTTGTGAGAGCAGTGAGAGGCAGCACATCTTGTCAAAAAAGTCCAGAAATATCTAACGTCCTTGAATCGAAGAGAGAACGACTTCTACCGCTGACCTGCTGGGCTCTTGAGGGTGGTGAGAAAGTCCTTAACCCATAGACCCAGCATGACCTTGAGGACAATCCCCTCATCTCTCCATCTTCCCCCTCCCTTAATTGCCGGGGAAGCCCATAAATAACCTGTTTGTTCCCAGGCAAAAGTGATGGAGGGGGGGCTGAAAGACAAGTCCTCTCCTCCAGAACTAGGCTTGACATCTCAGAGGAGAACATTTCCCTGTAACGGAAATCAAGGGAGGGGAACGCACAGTTTCCCTCTGTTTTGCTTCGCCAAGCGCAGATCAGCCAGCTCCGGCCCGTCAATCACGTTTGCCTGCCGACGCCGGGCTGCAAAAATAAATCCCCGAGGCAGGCAGCGCGATCAATAGCGGCGGCGCGGAGTCGGGACGAGGAGGACAACATCACCGAGAGCTTGCCGGGGGGAGCAGGTCTTGGGAAAAGAGTTGTGCTCCTATGAGGTACGGGATACGCGCCGGAAAAATTGTAATTTTGGGTGATGGAGGCCAAGAGAGGAGGAAATTATTCATTCCGCAATGCCAGAAAAAAAAATAATGATAATAATTCAGGCTGCCCAGAATTATTTTGCACCCAGTCGGAGCCCCTTTTGCTCGTCGAAGGGGACAGTAAAAGCTGTTTGCATCAGCGAGAGCCGAAGCGGGGCGTAGAGAAAGGGGTGCTGTGCAAAAGCAAGGGGGGGGACCATTGCTTCGAGGGCAGAGGGGATGCAGAAAGAGGAGCGGGGACCTTTCCGAAAAACACATTTCACGTGCGAGCGTCCCCATGCGCCAAGCTCCCCAAGCAAGATCCCTGAGCCTGGGTGGGCTTCTCCCGAGGAATTCTCTCCCCCGGTGCCCCCGTCGCCTTTGCGCGGCGCGTCAAGCACGGTTCGCCCGATAAGCGGGCTCCTCTCCGATAACGCGTCGAGCAGATGGATTATAGGAAGGAAAGGGGAAAAAAAAATAACAACTAGAAACTGCTGGCACGTCCGCCGGCTGAAGGGTCAGTTTGGTGCCTCTCCATCACCTCCGGAAAGTAAATTAGTTTTCCGTAGCGTAACTTAGAGCAAGCTCATTTCAGCCCGGCTGCTCAGCCGCAGGAGGTGGGGGTTTTGGGGGGGGGTTTTTTGTAGCGAGCTCAACCTTTCCCAAGCGTTTTTCTTCCAGGATGAGGATCCGGGGACCGCAGGGTCGTCGCTGCCGTTCGTAGCAACCTTCATCTCCCACAGTCGATCCCCGACCGCCGCTCGGCCGAAGGAGTAATTTAAAAACCAACCTGTCTCGTCCTCTCCCACGGTCAGCATGAAAAATGCATGCAGCATTAGCCTTGCTTCATTATTCATTAGCGGCATTAATTATGCAGCCGTGCCACTTGAATTGTCTCTGGTTGAAGATACCGGCGGCAGGGAAAACTTTGCGAGACAAGCCAGCGCAGGGTGACGTACCCCGTAAGAAGGATCGGAATATATTCAAGAGAGGAGAAAGCATGCGAAGGTCTCACGGCCGACGACGCAACGTGGGAGAACGGCCTCATGCTCCAGGCTGCGATGCTTTGGGGAGCCACGTCTTAATTTCTGGGTCCTTCGTGACCTTCCCAGATATCTCATGTGCTCCTGACCTTCCCAGATGTCTCGTGAGCTCCTGACCTTCCCAGATGCCTCGTGAGCTCCTGACCTTCCCAGATGTCTCGTGTGCTCCTGACCTTCCCAGATGTCTCGTGAGCTCCTGACCTTCCCAGATGTCTCGTGTGCTCCTGACCTTCCCAGATGTCTCGTGTGCTCCTGACCTTCCCAGATGTCTCGTGTGCTCCTGACCTTCCCAGATGTCTCGTGAGCTCCTGACCTTCCCAGATGTCTCGTGTGCTCCTGACCTTCCCAGATGTCTCGTGAGCTCCTGACCTTCCCAGATGCCTCGTGAGCTCCTGACCTTCCCAGATATCTCATGTGCTCCTGACCTTCCCAGATATCTCATGTGCTCCTGACCTTCCCAGATGTCTCGTGTGCTCCTGACCTTCCCAGATGTCTCGTGAGCTCCTGACCTTCCCAGATGTCTCGTGTGCTCCTGACCTTCCCAGATGCCTCGTGAGCTCCTGACCTTCCCAGATGCCTCGTGAGCTCCTGACCTTCCCAGATGTCTCGTGAGCTCCTGACCTTCCCAGATGTCTCGTGTGCTCCTGACCTTCCCAGATATCTCATGTGCTCCTGACCTTCCCAGATGCCTCGTGAGCTCCTGACCTTCCCAGATGCCTCGTGTGCCTCCTTCATCCGCAGCGGAGCCAAGAGATGCTCTCTACCCGCTCTGCTTCTGCGGAGCTTCAGGAGGTGTTAAGATCTAAGAGGGAAAGCGGAGAGTCTCCATCACGCGGACGTGTTGATTTCCTAGCCGGGCAATAACCAGAAACCAGGAGAAGGAAGCTTAAGGCTGATGAGGCTTAACGATCATTCAGCGCAGAGCTGGGAATTGATTCTCTGGTGAGTTACGGGCAGCCGGCACAAGGCAGGGGAAACCAAATCCTGCAAGAAACGGAGAGAGCAGGATCCAGCCCTCCAAAGAAAAGCTTCTAGAGGGGGTTCGAGGGGCGGGTGAGCGATGAAGGGTCTTGGAAAAACAAGGAAATTTGGTTCTAGCGGCATTTTGGAGCTTGCAAGGCTGATTCTTGGACGAATCCTGGCTCTTTGAATAGGAAAAGCTCCTCTCCGGAGCTGGAAACGATGCCTGGCGTGACCCTCCACACGCTCATTTAAGCATCAGGACACCTCAGGGGGGACCCCCAGATCCCCCTCCGGCTCGTGGTCTGCAGAGGAACCGGGGTGCCCTTGCTCGAGGAGGGGGGTCGGTCCTGCTCAGGTCTTTCCTGAGCTCCGTTTTGCACCAGAAGTGGATTTGGGGAGCCTGGCAGTGAGCCAGCCCCGGAGAAACACCGGACCCAGATGAAGTCAGCGTGCGGGACGATGACGACACATCCACGAACCGACCTCCTCCCCACCCTGGCGGGACCAGGGACCTCTTGGACGGCGATGTCTCGCGTGAAGGTTTTGCTCCGGCTGTGCGGAGCAGGGACATCAACCAGCCGCTTCCGAAGGTCCAAGCCCGCCCAAGAAATGAGGAATTTTAGTAATTAATTTGGAGGTGGCATTTCTGGATTCGGGGCCAAGGCATTTTGGCGAACCAAGACCCCATTTTGGTGATGCTGGGAGCTGGCGAACCCCTTTGGAGGATGCAAGGATGAGAGGTGAGAGCCTGTCTACGTACACAAACACATGGACGCATAAAATACGGCTCTTTCTGGCTCCTACTTTGCTGCTGGTAGTAGCTGCTCTCCCCCCCTGCCCCAAGCTTGTCTTCCCTCCTTCTCCAGCTGCATAAACAGGCGCTTTGGAGACAGCCGAGCTGTCAAGCAGGCAGAAAAATGGGAATAAAATCGCCACCCGCCATGCTGGCATCGCCTCGCCGCCCGTCTATCCCCAACGCCGCGATGTGCCGCTGCCGCGCGCGTGGGAAATGGGATGGGGTGGGATTGCTCCCGGTCTGGGGAAAGGGTAGGAGCAGCGATGCAAGGATGCACGGGAGCATGGGGCCCTCGACCCCAAACTGCCCAGGATCTTCATCGCCTGGGACCGGAGCTGAACAGCCGCGTGTTGAAGTCCAGTGCTCTTCAATCAGGTTCCTTTAGATACTCCGCACGAGGAGGGTTTCATGTTTTCATGTCAAATTTACGTATTGGAAGGTATTTGACATTACAGGGGGGGTTTGGTTTAGAAAAACGAGGCAGCAGCCTACCGAAAAACCGCAACACAAGTATAATATAGCAATCGCAATGTATAGCTGAGTCACAACACAAGCACGCGTCCCATTACTGCTCTGTAGGTGCTCACCCGCATGACGCTGGGCGTCCCAAGTCGACGGGAAGGCAGGCAGGGGTTGAAGCTCTCTTCAAAGCTCATGTCGCTGGTTCGTTAGTTTTTATACTCTGTGGCGGGCCGAGCCACACGTCAACCTTCCCCCGCGTTGGTCTGGCTTGCTCAGGGAGCTAATCCTTTCTATGGATTATTTTAGGGAAGGCCAGTTGGCCAACTCAACTGCTAGAGGCGTTTATTGACAACGAAGGCCACCCTCGGTCCGTCTAGAGTTGAGGTAAGTTCAGCTCTCTCCCACGGCGACTGTGGTCGCCACCTCCTTTCTTTTCTGAGCTTCGGGAGCACATCATCCTCGTCCATCTTCTCTGAGCCTTCTTCCATCGTAGGGGTTGGTGGCGTGGCGCTGCGTTGGCTGCAGGGTGCCGGACAGGTAGGACCGTTGCTGATGGTCGACCCGTCAGGGTCTCTGGGTTAGGAGGGACTCCAGCAGCAGACGGTGGGCCTGAAAGGTTGTCCCGGCAGCGGCAGGAGGAATGGCTCACCCATAAGTGGCATAAATAGCCCAAACTGCGACGTTTGCTGTGATTTCAGCTCGTTCGCTTGAGTCCGTATCAGCAGATCACGAGGAGGAACCAAAGCTCATCGTTTTATTGTCTCAGGACGCTTTATAAAGTGCCAAGTTCTGGACTCAGATGACAATGAGATCATCTTTCCCCGAAAAACCACAAATTTTTATTGCCACCCCGCTCAACGCAAAGCACGAACCCTAAGGGATCGAGAAAGAAAAAGAGACGTTCTTATCTCCCGCTTGGTAAGACAATTTTGGGACCTTTGGAGAGCTTTCGTCTCTCCGTGGTGGGTGACAGCGTAAGGGAAGGAGCCGGATGCTTGGACTTTGCCCGGATTTTCGGCATTTTAACGAAGAGGAGAAGGCGGCTGGGAGCTTCCATCAAAGAGGGGAAGGCTGCTCTCTGCAGGCTGCGAAACAGCACGAGGCGCCCGCGCCGGGTCTTGCACAACATCCGAGGTCCCTCGTGGAGCAGCGTTAGCCAATAATTTAATTAAACTCTTTCATTAGTATCGTATTTTTATTAACAACAACAACAACGACAAAACAAACGGAAAAAACCCTTGGAAACGCTGTCGGGATGGATAAATCAAGCAGCAGATTTGGGAATGGAATAAGCGGTGGGAATAGCAAGAGTCCTGGCTTGGTTTGGGGCGGGCTCGGGACCCCCCCTTCGCCACGGCAGCGATGGCGAGCGGCCCCGGGATTGCCGCGCCATTTATTTGCCTCCCGGCCTCCCTTTGTAATCGCACCTCACACCTCGGAACTTGAAAGTACCACGTGAGAGCGCGGAAGGCGTACCGCAGTCTCCTACTGAGAGCATCCTCCACCGGCAAGCGGCTTAGATCCCTTTTCTCTTGGAAATTATTTAGATCTCGGTTAAAACCAAACCAAACACAACAATATGTCCCCGCGTCCAGTTCGTTACCGGCACAAAATTGGCAGAATTCAGCTGGAAGAAGGGGTTTTTTTTTCCACCTTCGGATCGATAGTTCACCTGAGGCTGATGCACGTTGTATCCAGGGGGGAGAAATCCCACAGCCGGGCTTACGGGCCGACCGTAAATCTCAAGCGCTGAGTCAGCATTTCCACCCGCCGCTGGCTCATTGGTTATTAATTACCTAATTATTAATGCTACGCTTCCCCAGCGTGCACAACCTAAAGGGCAGCGAATTTCTGCTTGTAAATCTGGGAATTTTACCTCCGGGGAAGAGAAGACGGATTGCCGCTGATAAATCGGATGCTCGGGAGCCCCCCCAAAAAAAAACGCGCCGAGGGAGGAGCGGGATGGGCGAAGGTCCGCTGGTTTGGAGCTGAAGCGTGGGGACGAGCTCCTACCCGCTCCAAATTCATTTTTAATAGGTACAGAATCCCCCCCGCCGCCGCCGCCGCCTTCCCACTTGACCTCTCGGACAATTAATTTAATTATTCCCAAACAACAGGGAGTCGGTTTCAGTTAGAGGCTAACGCGCTTGCCTCAACCTCTGGGAAAGTAATAATAATAATAATAATAATAATAAATAATAATAATAATAAATTTGCAAAGAACAAATGAGGTCAGTCACTAGGGTCGAAGAAGGTGGCTGGGTAATTGCTCGTTTGGTGCAAATTGAGATGAAAATAAAATAAAAAACCCCAACGCCTCATGCTCGCCGCTGCTGGGAAGAAAACCTCATCTGCTTGTTAATTTTCTTTCTTAATTTCTATTCCATTTAAGCCTTGAGCTTTCCTTGGGAGCCCTCGGCCCCCGTGATTTTTTTCCCCTTAGATCGTCAAACCTCTTCCATCGCTAATTAAAGGAGGAGTTGGAAGAGGGGGTCGGAGGCGGTCGGCTCCCAAAGAAACGCCCATCTCCGTAGTATCATCGGCTTGGTTTTATTCCGGTAAAGGCAACGCACGAAGGCCGGTCGGTGGGAATCGAAGCTCAGAAATTCAGCCTAGAAGGGAAACGTGCGGCTAATTAGCCCGGCAGGTTAATTAGCCATTGGTACGGGCTTCCATGAGATGCGGTAAATCGTCGTCTCCATCCCGGGGCGGGGAGGGGGGCTTTTCCCATCAGGATCGGTGGCTGAAAAAAATCAAGAAATTGTTTTCTCGTCAGAAATCCGCGCTGATGGACCTTCTCCCGTCTGAGGACGGAGCCGGGCTTGGGGGCGGATGCTGAGAAACAACCTTCGAAGGAGCTCGGCGGGCAGGACGGGGACGTTAAAGAGCGGGCAAGCGAGGGAAAAAGCTCCCCGCCAGAGCAACCGAGCTCCAGAAAACACATTTATCCAGAAAGGAAACCAAGTTCAGTCATGAAAAGGCAAAAAAATTTAAAAAAAAAAAAAAAGGGGGAAGGGGGGGAAAGGCGTTTTTGGGCATCAAGGTGGGATCGCGGCATTATTGGCGGCGTTATAGAGTCTGTAGGTGCCATACGGGGAAATTATGAGGATTAGTGCCTCGCTCTTGGTCTAGCTTTCTCTGGAAAAATGAAAAAAAATCAGGATTCTCCCCCCCCCCCCCCCGCCTCAAAATCCTTCTGAAATCCTGTTCGCAGCCTCCGGTGAAGCAGCCTCGAGGCTGAGGCCGGGACGCAGCGTGCCAGCCCCCGCCTCGATCCACCCCTTGAATCGAAAATTAAAGCTCAGCCAGCCACGGCCGTAACGTGAATTAACGTTCTGTAACGTTAATTAACGCTCTGTAACGTTAATTAAGGTGGACGAGCAATAGCCAGGTACGCAAGGCTGTTCGCAACCCGCTGCAAGAGCCGTTCATCTGCGCCTCGCTCTTACGGGCAGAGGCAAGGCGAAGAGCGGCATCTCCAGCAGCTTTTTTTGGGGTGTTTTTTTTTTAAATAAGAAAAATGAAGTCCTCGGACCCGATTTGATCTCAAACATCCCAGGGTTACCACGGGGATGGAAATTTGGACGACTTCATTAAAAAAATCCAGCATTTTTCTCGCCCGAGACTTGAATTTGTGGCTTTCATTAGTAAAGTAAATTACTCCCGCTCCTTTACGGCCGCGGCGGCCTTATTTAATTTTTCCGTTACGGACAACGACTTGCTCTAAGCGGAGTTTAAAAGCAATCAGGCTGTGCTGTTGCCTTCAAGGCAAGAGCGATATTGTGGGGGTTTTTCGGGAGGGCGGCCAGCAGCCGGAGCTGGTTTGTGAGCCCGAACAATTATCGCTCAGGGCTGTTGGGTTCTTCTTCTTCTGAAGGCGAGAATATTAAATTGGATTAATTGAAACCTGAAGAGCGGGGCCGGGCTGGTTGCGGGCAGCATTGAGCCAGGCCAGGTAGCCCGGAGCGAAGCTAAAATCCTCCCGTGGCACGGGAACCGGGAACGAAACCGCCGTCGGCATCAAAAAAAGCTCAGCTCTTTTTGGGGGGAGAGAAACGGAGTTTTTCAAAGCGTCTTCCGCATGCGGGACCAAAGCAACGCGGACATTTCATTTCCAGAACTGTCAGCCGGGCTTTAATTCCCCTTCCGTCGCTCGACCTCACGGAAGGGGAAAAGAATTGGGATTCCTGTAGCCGGAATCGGCAAAGCCAAACCCGTCCGACGCCTGTTGCCATGGCAGGAGCATCTCCCAATCCCGCCTCGCTGCCGTAGCAACAGGGACTCGTTAGGAGCATCATCCCCATCTCCATCCCCGCCCCGAAATTGGGGGAGACACCGCTCCCCGCACCCCGAAAACGGGCCGGGATTACGCCGAGCTAAGGGTTAAAGGCTCCGAATGCGATCCCGCTCGTCGTCCCCGCCGCCGTCTCCCCGAACCAAATAACCCGCTCAACAAATCACCTGCCTAATTAATTTCGGCAAGTGCCGCGACACCCACCAGCCGGGAATTACCTGTAATTAATCGCAGATAAACCCAATTAAGGAAAGGAGGACAAACAGCAAGTCGCAAAGGGTGCGAGCTGGGAGGAAAAAGGGGAGAGGGGGGAAAAAAAAAGAAGAAAATCCATTTAAAAAAGAAAAAAAAGGGGACGAGGAAGCACTCTGCATCATTCCCCCTTTTTTCTTTTCCCCTCCGCCACCTATTTCACGGCCAGCAACGTGCGCCGAGCCCTGGCGACGGTTAATTCCTCACAGAAAACCGTAAGGTTTAAAAAATTTAAAATCCCGGGCAACTTGGCTCTCGGAGCAGCTCCTTAACCCCAAAGCGTCACGAGGCCGGTTAAACCGCGCTTATTTGGTTGTGGGGGTTTGTTTTTCCACCTGGTGAATAAAATCCAACCTTGCCACAGAGCTAAAACCACCATCAAATCGCTTTAATTAGAAGAGACGCCGTTAATAACCCCGCCTGAGCCTAACGCGGCGCACGGGCTGATAATTAACCCATTTTAAATGGGTTTAGACAGCCGATAAATTCCCGTCGTCGCGACATTCGCCTCCGCAGGGCGCCTGGGGGTGCAAGGCGCTCCGGATTTGCCTTTCTCCGGGTGTTTTCAGCCCCAAAAAAGCGCCGGAGCCAGGCAAGGTCTCTTATTACGTCTTCGCGTCGGGAGCGAGCGTCGTCCGAAGGGAGCGAGCGTCGTCCGAAGGGAGCGAGCGTCGTCCGAAGGGACGCTCAGGTCATTTGTTATTAATATTGGGGGGTATTTTTTAAGTCCTGGCGGTGGTAAAGTCCTGGCACTGACGGCTCCGACGCTTTTCCCATGGGATACAGGAAGAAAAGGAGATGAGGCAGGGAGGAACTCCGGTATAGGAGTGCCACATGCTGGCCGTGCCGCGCCAGGCAGCATTGCCGTGTCCCCGAAGACCCCACGAACGTCCTGCATCTGGGGGGTGCGGACACCCAACCCAGCACCCGTACGGGTTGGGGAACCCCCAAATTCCAGCGACGCACTCCGGGCCGGCGCCGACTTTCTCCAAAAAAGCTATTTATTTCCAGGTTTGGGGGGTTTTGGGGTTTTTTTTTTTTTAAAAAAAAGGGAGTGAAATCAGGTCGCCCCTACCCGAGCATCGGCGCTGAGCTGCGGGAGCCACCAGAATATCCCTAAAACACCAAATCCCTTTTGGGATCCAGCCAGACTCACCGGAAAGCCACGGAAATAGGAAAGCTTGGCCCCCCCCCTCCCTGTTACAGGGGTCCCCTGTTTCTCCCTGAGGATGGAAGGAGGACCCCAACGTCGTGGTGTTCGAGCATCGTCTCCATCCCCAACCGGTGAGAGCATCCCGGTCACCGGTGCTGCTTCTTGTGGCGCAGGATCTCCGTGGGGGTGAAGGTGAAATCCCGCTGGCAAACGTCGCAGTGGTAGGACCTGTGAAGGGCGGAGGTTTTGGACGAGCTTTCGGATTCTTCTTCCAGGGGGGCTGGGGGAAAACGCGGAGAAAAACCGGGGATCAGAAGGAAAGCAAGACCCTTTTCGTCGCGCCCCCAAAAACGCGACCTTCGGTGGCCCCCTCGAGGGACGCTCCTCAAAGCCGGCGCGGGTACAGCCGGGCTCACCACCACCTCTCTCCTCGCTCGTGGAGCGGAGATGCCGTGGGGGGCTTCCCCCAGGAAAAATCCAGGCCGTTTCTCCCCGAATTGTCCCTTGTTCACAGCTCCTTGGGGAGCGGGGAAAACTCACCCTCGGAGGGCCGGCAAGCGCTTTCATGGCACATGCGCTCCAGGGGGGTGAAGGGCATGCGGAGATCGCAGTGGGGACACGTCCAGAAGCTCCGCAAGCAGTCGCTGTAGAGATCCGTGTCCGTCTGCGGGATATACAAAGGGCGAAGGGGATGCTCGGATTCCCCCACACACCCGGAGCTCGGATTCCCGGCGGCAGGCAGAGCAGGCAGGGCGAGGAGAGGAGTCGTACACTCACGGCCAGGCAGTTGTAGGTGAGAAAATCGGTGACCCTATGGCCGCCTTTCACCTCGTCCGGCTTCATCTCCGTCCCCTGGAAAAAGCCCGGAAGCCGGGGAGCTGCAGCCACGGTTTGGGGACCGATGTAGAGGTTCTGTTTCTCCAGGCCGGTGAGCTGGCGCAGGCGATACGGCACCTGCAAGAGGAGGCGGGGATGTCGGGGTGGGCGCACCAGCACCCCTCCTCCTCCTCCTTTCAGCCTTCAATCCCACGCAAAACGCCGGAGATGGATTAAAAGCATCCGCACCCCGCGGTGACGGCCACGTCACCTCCGTCTGCAGGAACTCCAGCAGCCCCTGGGTGAGCACGGATACATCCCGGGAGCTCGGCCGGCAGCCCGACTCCTCTCTCCGACCTTCCAGCAGCTGGTGGAGGAGTTTTTCCCAAGCGGAACGAAGCTGGAGTGCCGCGGAGAGCAGACGCAGGGCAGAGTCCGGATCGGGGACGGTGATCTCCAGCCAGCCATCCGCAACCAGCCGGGCGCAGTCCGCGCTGGTGTCCAACGACCGGGAGAAGAGCAGGAGAGCCTGGAGGAACAAAACGCGACGGGGGTTTGGGGTGATGAAGGCTACCAGAGGGTTTGGAGAGGAAGAGGAAGAGAGCGAAGGGTTCACCTGTAGGGCCGGTACCCGGACGCAGTTCACCAGGTAAGGTTTGTTGGTCTCCAGCAGCGAGACAAAAGCGAGGAGCTGGTGGTGGCGGCTCAGCCCCTCCGTGGGGTCTGCAGGGGGCAAGAAGGGGGCGTCTCAGCCGGACCCCCAAACTTCTCCCCATCCCCAACATCAGGGATTCGCCAAACCCCGAGGCCGGCGGCGTTTTCATCCCGACGCGGAAAAAACCAGGGATGAAACGGAGCCAATTCCTCCGGGATTGGGGTTGACCCACCTTTGGTTCCGCCGCGCTCCGGTCCCTCTTTGGCGTGGAGCAATTCCGGGTCGGTAGCGAAGACGCAGGTGGGATGAAGCACGACGCCTTGCTTGTTTTTGGTGTGAAAAATCTGCGGCAAGGGCAAAAAGGGCGTTGAGGGAGAGGGAGGAGCTGCCGGGAACGGGGCAGGGAGAGGACGCGGACCTGATCGGAATCCTTGCGGCCGCTGTTGAGCTGGTCGGGCACGGCTAGCTGGGGGTAAAGCCCCCTGCACAGCACCAGCTTGAGCAGGGTGAGCCGCGAGGAGGAGAGGGTCGAGCTGGATACGGCCTGGAGCTCATCCACGTTGTGACGGAGCTTGAACTTGACATCCTGCAGAGATAAAAGAGAACGTCAGGGGCCCGGATGGCCGGATCCTGCCTCCCAGGAGAGGAGAAGGATGCAGAAGTCACCTGGATATCGATGCCGCGCTCCTCTTTGCCACGGGTGCCGCCATCTTCCTCCTCCTCGCCGGAAGAGGCGTCCGCTCCGTCCTGCAGCCGCAACACTTTGCGCTTCCGTCCTTCGGTCTCCGCGTGGGAACGCCACAGCCGGTGCAGCTCGCGGCGTTCCCGGTGTCGGTTCTGTCGGCTGTAGCTGTCGCTGGGTTGGCTGGAGGCTTCCTCCAGTAGCCGGTGGTCTCGAAGAAGTTCCTGGGGTGGTGGGAGAGGGTTTGCTGAACCCCCCCGCCCACGGCGGGAAGCTGGGCAAGTTGGGGAGCGCGCGGGGAAATTCAGCCTCTCCTCCGCGCCGGCAACGCCGTCCCCGGACCGAAGATCGGATCATTTCCCTACCTGAAATTGGCGCCGCAGGTTGGCGACCTCGTAAAGCCGATGCTCTTCCAAACCTCGCCGTCGGCACCATTTCCGAGAGCTGCCGCTCCGCTCCGATTTCACCTGTTCTGGGACGGCAAGGTTCAGCCTCCGGGAAAAGACGGGGCGTCCTTTCCGTCACTCCCCGCCACCCCAAAATCGGCCCCCCACCAACCTTCCCGCACAGACCCAAGCGCACCCCACCCCAAAACGGAGCCTCCCCTCACCCCCCAACGTGTCTCGTCTCCCCCTCCCTTAGGCAGGAATCCCACCTGGACCCACTCGTTGAAGACGTTGAGCAGCGTCAGGGGGTCGCCGTGGGGGTTTTCGAGGGGCCGTCGGGCCGTGGCGCAGTCGGGATTGGGGTGAGCGGGTCGTAAAAATGGGGATTGCACGCTCAGAGCGGCCGCCACGGTCAGGGTGGGTTCGATTAATCCAAACAGAGCGCCCAGGACCAGCATCTTGCCTGCGTGGGGAGGGCAAGGCGAAGGTAGGGGAGACCCCCGCCCCCCAATTCCTCGCACCGTCACCTCTGCTTCGAGGAGGGGGGTACCCCCAATTACTCACCGACCACCACGTCCACCGGTAGCTGAGCCAGCAGGTTTCCGATGGGCGTCAGGTCTTCGGCCTCATCCAAGGCTCCTTGGTCCTTCAGGTAACGCACGGCCGTCTCCAGGCTGGATGAGGGAGGAGGTTCCAGGAAAGGGAAAGTCCGGGGATCGCCCAGCCCCATGCTCTTTAACTGAGAGAAAAGCACACGTAGAACGAAGCCGGCGACGACGGGAAGAGCCGGGAGGTTTACAAAGCCCCCCCCCCCCCCCCCCAAAAGCCATCACACCCCGACGCTCGAGCCGCAGCCCGGTCTCACGCTTAGCTAGCCGGGTTTCCCCTCCGTGATCTCCCCAAATCTCTCCCCCCCCCCCCTCAAGGAAAGCCCAACGTCAGCAGAGGGATCCCCCGACTTTACCTGGAGCACCAGAGCATCAAGAGCTACCCGCTGGATCTCCGGCATGGGATAGGGGGAAAAGGCATCGTAGTCAGATTCGGCGTAGAGCCGGTAGCAGACGCCGGGGCCGGTCCTGCCAGCGCGTCCTTTCCGCTGCTCGGCGCTCGCCCGGCTGATCCAGAATTCCTGCAGCCGCTGAAGTTTGCCCTGAGGGTCGTAGCTCATCTCCTTCACCTTCCCTGTGGAGGGAGCAGGAAGAAAGGAGAAGCTCAGGGTGGGGAAGGAGGGAAGGAGAAGCTTTCCCACCCAGCGGAGAGGGGTGTCGAAGGTGGGGGGGGGCAGGATTTTTACCAGAATCCAGGACGAAGCGCACGCCGTCGATCGTCACCGAGGTCTCCGCGATGTTGGTGGAGAGGATGCACTTACGGACGCCGGGAGGAGGCACGTCAAACACCTGAAGAAGAAGAAACGACGGTCCTACGTCAGCGCGGCCGGCTCCAGAGCAGAGCAAACCTCCAAGAGAAGGGGAGGTTGCGCCCCAAAAGCACCCACAATCCGGGCGCAGCCGGGCCGAGCTCGGAGATTCTTCGCTCTGCGACGTCAGGGTGTCGAATCCCACCCCGATTCTCGGGGTGCGAGCCTCACCCACCTTGTCCTGCTCCGCGACAGAGAGGGTGCTGTGCAAGGGGAGCACGATCCAACGCTGGGTACGCGCGGCGTAAGCCTGCGCCGCCTCCAGCACCGCGCCGATCTCGGCCACCCCGCTCAGGAACACCAGCAGGTCCCCGCGTTCCTCCGGCGGGTACTGGTGGTCGATGGCTTGCAGCACCCGCAGGTACGGGAGGGGATCCAGGCGCTCCGATTTCCCCCATTTCCCGACCGCGGATGCTTCTTCCTTAGGGATGGGTTGGTAGATGACCTGCAGGAGCAGAAATAGGGAGAACGCCGCCTCCAGGAGAGATTCGCGCCCGCCCCGTGCCGGGATTCATCCCCAAAAATCACCCTCCGTCCTCACCGAGATGGGGAAGATCCTTCCTGGCACCTGCAGCACCGGGGCACCTCCAAAATACCCCGAAAAAAGGCGGATATTGATGGTCGCCGACATCAACACCAACTTAAGGTCCGGCCGAGCGGGAAGGAGCCGCCGCAGGACCCCCAGGAGGAAATCGCTGTGCAGATGCCGTTCGTGAACCTCGTCGGCGATCAGGACGTGGTAGCCGGGCAGCATCGGCTCCCGCTGCACCTGCCGTAGCAGCAGCCCCTCCGTCAGGAAGACGATCTTGGTGGCGGGCGAGCGGGTGCTCTCGAAGCGGATTTGGTAGCCCACCTGGGGGAGGAAGAGGAACAGGATCGAATAAAACAGAATAAAACGGAATAAAACAGACTATTTCGGCGGGAAGGGATGACAACGATGGCCTAATCCAACCGCCCGACCGCTTCAGGGCTGACCGAAAGCTAAAGCACGTTATTAAAGGTTATTTTTCTCCGAAACGCCGGCAGGCGCGGGGCACTGACGCCCCTAGGAAGCCTCGCGAGGCGTTTGCCCACCCTCTCGGTAAAAAAAACGCTTCCTAATTATCAAGTCTGAACCTCCCGTGATGCAGCTTTGAACCAGGGACCTCTCGTCCCTCCGAAGAGCCAACAGCGGCTCCCAGTTACCGTCAGCCGAGCCACATTGATAAAAATACGCGGGGTTTTGGGGGTTTTTTTATTCATATCACTATTTTCAGTATTTTTTGGACAGGATCGACCCTAAATTTGAGCCCTGAGGAACGGCGCTGGCGACCGGCTGCCAGCCAGACGTAGCCCAGTTCGCTACAACCCTTTTGTTCAGCCCATTCTTCACCCAGTAGCACCCAGTAACGGGGCGGGAAGAAACCAGCAGCGCTCGCCGGCTCCCAGTTATCCCTAAACCGGCCGGGAAAACGGGCGGTCGCCAGCCGACAGAGCTCACCTGGTTTCCGTACTGGTGCAGGCTCTCAAAACCCACGCGCTTGGCCAGCGAGACGCAGGCGATCCGGCGAGGTTGGGTACAAGCCACGTGGCTGTAACCGGCCGCCAACAAGAACTGAGGCACCTGCGTGGATTTACCGCAGCCGGTATCGCCGGCGATCACCACCACTTGGTTTTGAGCCACGGCACGCAAGAGCCGGTCCCGGTATTGGGAGATGGGAAGCGCCGCTCGTTCCCGTTGGAGTTTAGCCAGTTTGGCGAAGCTTTGTTTTTGGGTGAAGTCCAGGTAGTGCAGCAAAGCGGCGCGAAATTCGGCGAGGCGTTCCCGGGGCACGCCGGAGTCTCCGCGCCGGCCTCGGATGGCTCCCTCCGCGTCGGCGCTCAGCACCGAGAGGTTGATGCGGTAGCGGGGGTCGTATCGGCGGGGCAGGTCGAGGCGGCGAGGGGCGGCGGGGGGCTCCGTGTGGTCGCGGCGGCTGGGGGTTGGCTCGCGTTCGGTTCTCCGGCTCTGGAAACATCGGAGCCGCTCGAAGAAAGCCCAGAAGTTACGGACGTCCTCGGAGCCGGCTCCGACGTAATCCTGCTCGCGGAAATACAGCTCTTCCAGCCGGCGCCGCGTGGCGGGGCAGTCCCAATCCCACTGGGAAGGCGAAAGGTCCCGCTCTCGTCGCCGGGATCTGCTCTCCTTCACCGGCGGCATCTCCGCGGCGGGGCAGCCGGTTCCAGACCTGTGCCGGGACGGCGGTCGGTGTGAGGTGGGGGCCTGCGCCCAGCCTCGGCTCGTCCTGGGGGTTCTGGGGGTGTTGGGGGAGCAGGGTGCGACCCTGCTTGGCCCTGGCCGTGCCCCCAGCCATCCCTCCGCACCGGTGAGCTCCGCTACCACCACAGCCTCCTCCTTACCCCCAGCCGGGACCCCCAGCATCCCACGTGTCCTGGGACCCCTGAGCACCCCAGCCCAGCTCCCTGGGACCCCCATGCACCCTGACCCAGCTCCCTGGGAGCCCTGACCACCTCAGCCCCATGGGACCCCACACCCCCCTGTCCAGCTCCTTGGGACCCCCATGCGCCCTGTCCCAGCCCCATGGGATCCCCACGCACCCCAGCCCAGCCCCCTGGGACCCCCATGCACCCTGTCCCTGCCCCATGGGACCCCACACACCCCTGTCCGGCTCCTTGGGACCCCCATGCACCCCAGCCCAGCCCCATGGGACCCTCACGCACCCCTGTCCAGCTCCTTGGGACCCCCATGCACCCTGTCCCTGCCCCATGGGACCCCCACACACCCCTGTCCGGCTCCTTGGGACCCCCATGCACCCCAGCCCAGCCCCATGGGACCCTCACACACCCCTGTCCAGCTCCTTGGGACCCCCATGCACCCTGTCCCTGCCCCATGGGACCCCCACACACCCCTGTCCGGCTCCTTGGGACCCCCATGCGCCCTGTCCCAGCCCCATGGGACCCCACACACCCCTGTCCGGCTCCTTGGGACCCCCATGCACCCTGTCCCTGCCCCATGGGACCCCACACACCCCTGTCCGGCTCCTTGGGACCCCCATGCGCCCTGTCCCAGCCCCATGGGACCCCACACACCCCTGTCCGGCTCCTTGGGACCCCCATGCGCCCTGTCCCTGCCCCGTGGGACCCCACACACCCCTGTCCAGCTCCTTGGGACCCCCATGCGCCCTGTCCCAGCCCCATGGGACCCCCACACACTCCTGTCCGGCTCCTTGGGACCCCCATGCACCCTGTCCCTGCCCCGTGGGACCCCACACACCCCTGTCCAGCTCCTTGGGACCCCCATGCGCCCCGTCCCAGCCCCATGGGACCCCACACACCCCTGTCCAGCTCCTTGGGACCCCCATGCGCCCTGTCCCAGCCCCATGGGACCCCACACACCCCTGTCCAGCTCCTTGGGACCCCCGTGCACCCTGTCCCAGCCCCATGGGACCCCCACGCACCCCCATCCAGCCCCCTAGCACCTCCGTGCACCCCAACCCAGCAGCCTGGGACCCCTGCACCCTGTCCCAGCCCTCAGGAACCTCACGCCAGGCCCGGCTCCCCAGGGACTGCCCCCCCCCCACACACACACCAGGCCCGGCTCCCCCGGGAGCCTGAGGCTCGCCGGGCTCCGATTTCCTACCCGGCCCCGGCCCAGCAGGCCCCTCTCCGGCCCCGCGGCCTCCCCGGCAGCCGCTGCCCCGGGGCCGGGGCCGCCCAGGCCCGCACCCGCCGCCCAGGCCCGGCCCGGGGCCCGCACTCACCCACCAGGCCCCGGCACCGGGAGGGACCACGCGCGGCCGCCAGAGGGCGCCCGAGTGCCGCCGCCGTCTGGGGGGCGGGGCTACGGAAGGGGCGGGGGAAAAGGGGGCGGGGAAAGGGGCGGGGCGTCCCCCGAGCTGCCCGACGGGGCGGGAGGGGGCTGCGGGCACCCCGGTCCCCACGGTCCCCACTGTCCCCCACCATCACCGCTGTCCTCCCTGTCCCCCACCATCACCGCTGTGCCCCTTTGTCCCCCACCATCCCCACTGTGCCCCCATCCCTCCTGTCCCCAGCCGTCACCACTGTGCCCCCTGTCCCCCACCATCACCACTGTGCCCCACTGTCCCCCCTGTCCCCCACCGTCCCCGCTGTGCCCCCCTGTCCCCAACCATCCCCACTGTGCCCCACTGTCCCCCCTGTCCCCCACCGTCCCCAACCATCCCCGCTGTGCCCCCCTGTCCCCAACCATCCCCGCTGTGCCCATTCCTGTGCTACCCAACTGTCCCCACCAACCCCAACCGTCCCCGCTGTCCCCCTTTGTGCCCCACCGTCCCCAGCCATCCCCGTCATGCCCAACCCCAACCACCCCTGTTGCGCCCCACTGTCCCCACCAACCCCAGCCGTCCCCACTGTCCCCAACGGGCCCAACTGTCCCCAACCATCCCTGTGGTGCCCATCCTCAACCATCCCCGTGGACGCCCAACCGTCCCCAACCATCCCCATTGTCCCCAACCATCCCCGTTGATGCCCAACTGTCCCCAACCATCCCCACTGTCCCCAACCATCCCCGCTGACGCCCCACTGTCCCCAACCATCCCCACTGTCCCCAACCATTCCTGTAGTGCCCATCCCCAACCATCCCCATTGACGCCCAACTGTCCCCAACCATCCCCACTGTCCCCAACCATCCCCACTGATGCCCAACCGTCCCCAACCATCCCTGTGGTGCCCATCCCCAACCACCCCCGTTGACGCCCAACTGTCCCCAGCCGTCCCCACTGTCCCCAGCCGTCCCCACTGTCCCCAGCCGTCCCCACCCCAGGCTGGGGTAGCACCCGGATGGCACAAATGAGACCAACCTCAACCACTGCCAGCTCCCAGCCCCACGAGGTGAAGCAAGACCGTGGGGCAGAGTTTACCACCCATGGCGAGGACTTTCCGGGGGACGGGGACACGCACGCCGCGGCGCTTATTGCGTCACCCGCGAGCTCAAAAATCTGCCGAGACGGCAAAAATCTTGCCCAATAAACAACCCAAAAGGAGAACCAAGGGAGCGAGGTCTTGCTCAAGGCTTGACGGAGCTTCGGTATTTATTGGCGACGGCCGACGCGGCTAGGGTGAAGCGGGGGGGGGGGACGGGGGGACGGTGAAGGGCAGCCAGCCCCCCAGCAATGGGGTGGAGTTGAGTTTTTGGGGGGATGGAGGGGGGGGGGGTTAGCTCGGAGGTGGGTTCACCCGCATGGTGACGTGGAGATGTGGGGCTGGGAGGGGGTTCGTGGGGGCAGCGCAGCTCTTAGGGGGCCGAGAGAGGGGAGGAGCTGGAAATAGGGTCCACGCTCAGGCTGGAGAAGCAGGAGAACGTGGTATTGCGTGCAAGGACCGAGTCCTCTCGCCGCTGGCAGGCCACCGAGGAAGCCAGGAGGAGGTCCCCAGTGGTAGGTGGGCACACGACTTCCCCAGCCCGCAACCACGTGGGGCAACTGGTGGGGAAAGGGGGTGACGGAGGCATCTTCTGCTCTCTACGGTGCCCAGCGGGACCCTCCAGGAGAGGAGGAGAAGGTGGTGGCCTCAAGCAACACAAGCGACGTTCCAGCCCCCGGAGCAAGCCGGTCACACTGTGGTGCTGACACTGTGGTCATCCATGGTGGACTTGGTCTTCATCCTGCTGTCCCCCATGGTGCTGGTGGGGTCATCGCTCAGCACGCCCCGCAGCACGGCTCTCCAGGACCGCTGGAACTTGTCCTTGAAGTCCTGGCCCACGACAACGTAGATGATGGGGTTGATGCAGCTGTTGATGTAGGCAATGCCGGCCACGATGGGATCGGCTTCCAGGGCGCCCTTGAACAAGCTGCTGTGAGGATGGGTGGAGGCCAAGATCAACCCTACGACATGGTAGGGCAGCCAGCACACGAAGAAGCTGATGATGACCACCAAGATGAGCTTGATGGCTTTCTGGGAGCGGGCGAAGCCCTTGCTGTGGACACGGGCCAGCAGCAAGCTGTAGCAAACCGTGATCACCACGAAAGGCACCAGGAAGCCGCAAACGAAGCGGGTGACGGCCGTGATGAGCTCGGTGAGGTGCTGGTGGTGCCCCACGGCCGCGTAGTCCAGGACGCAAGTGGTCTTCTCGGAGAAGATGTCGGCACGGGTGGTGCGGAAGATGAAGGAGGGAAGGGTGAGGAGCCCGGCCAGGAACCAAGCAGCCACGCAAGCCCCCCGGGCTAGCCCCAGGGTCCGGTGGTTTTGGCACCAAACCGGTCGCGTCACCAGGGCGCAACGGTCGGCGCTGATGACCATCAGGAGGAGGACGCTGGCGAACATGTTGAGGATGGTGAGGGAGGGCAGCAGCTTGCAGGCGAAGCGACCCAACGGCCAGTGGTGGTCACGGGCCAGCGGCAGGGCCAGGAAGGGCAGGGCCAGGCAGCAGAGGAGGTCGGCCACGGAAAGGTTGAGGAACCAGACGCCGTTGACCGTGCGCCGCAGCTCGAAGCCGGTCACCCAGATGACGGCTCCGTTGCCCAAGACGCCCAGGAGGAAGATGAGGGCGTAGAGGGCCAGGACGGCGCGGTAGCTGTGAGGGACTTCATAGCCATCGAGATCGTATATGGAATAGTCGTCCCAGTTGGAGTAATTGAAGGTATAATTGGGTATTGACGAGGAGTCCATCCTCCACCAGCTCCCAACCTAGAAACCACACTCTGTTAGACCATCATAGAACGGTTTGGGTCGATGGGACCTTCAAAGATGATCCAGTGCAACCCGCCCTGCCGTGGGCAGGGACGTCTTCCACTAGATCAAGTTGCTCCAAGCCCCGTCCGTAACATCGCACACCAGTTTGGGGTTGGAGGGACCTTCAAAGATCATCTCGTCCCCCCCCTCTGCCACGGGCAGGGACGTCTTCCACTAGATCAGGTTTCTCAAAGCTCTGTCCCTAGAGTTATGGAAGGGTTTGGGTTGGAAGAGACTTTCAAAGATGATCCAGTCCAACACTCTACGTTGGGCAAGGACATCTTCCACTAGATCAGGTTGCTCCAAGTCCCATCCCACTTGACCTTGAAGATGGAGCATCCCTAACTTCTCCGGGCAAACCCGTTTCATCTTAAAACATCTCTTCCTTACGTCCATCATCATCACCATCATCTCTCCCCCTCCATCCAACAATCCTCTCCCCTCATGGAAAAAAAGAGGCAACACCTCCAAGACCAGCCCGGTGAGATGCTCCTCAACGAGAACGTGCGGTGCAAGCACCTCAAAACTGCTCGGCTTCACCGTGTCCCCCCGCCTCCACCCCGGTCACCAAGGAAATCAAGCGTTTCCCCACTTCCTCGCCGAGCTGCCCTCAGCAGCGTGGCGCAAGAAGTTGGATGAGGAAATGCCGGGGGAGCTGCAGCTCTGGCAGCCTCTCCGGCATCTCCCGGGTGGGTGTCACCGGGGCGGGGGGGGGGGGTGGTGATGATTTTGGTTTGACTCTCGAGCCCCGGGGGGAAAAAGAAAAAAAGAGAAAGCTTTTGGCGCCCAAAGCATCGCCAACACCAAGATGGAGCGGGGGGAAAAACCCTGAAGGAGAAGGAGGAAACCACGGGGGAAGGTCTGGGGTCCTCCGATGGCCGGCTGAGCGACGCGGCACACGGGAAAGATGAGGGAAGGAGGAGATACGGTATCTCCAACCATCACCCAACGTCTAAAGAGGAGCCGCAGCAACCTCACCGCACGCCCTCGGCAGGGAAAATCCAGCCCACAAGCCGAAGGATGGAGATCACCCGACGCCCGGCTTGCCCCTGCCTCTCCCCGACACCGCTAGATTTTGGTTGGGGTTTTTTTTTTTAGGTGAAGGGAGAGAGTCTCGCCCATCGCGCGCGCCCCACCAGCCGCTCACCTGGGTCCTCGCCGGCTGCGGCCGCGCTCCCCAGGGACGAGCGGGTGGCACCGGGTTTTTATACGGCGGCGAAGAGGAAGCAACGCCGAGGGGGAAGAG
This sequence comes from Sarcoramphus papa, assembly GCA_037962945.1. Lineage (NCBI taxonomy): Eukaryota > Metazoa > Chordata > Aves > Accipitriformes > Cathartidae > Sarcoramphus > Sarcoramphus papa. The sequence goes on along the minus strand of CM075615.1, from coordinate 890,585 downwards.
ATCAGTGGAGGAAAAAAAAAAAAAAAAAAAAAAAAAAAAAGAAAAATAGAAGCAGCAGCAGCAGCCGGGGGGGGGCGGTGGGGCCGGGAAAGCTTCGTTTCCAGGTTTAACGAAGCGGGGGAGACCCCTTTGCGGCAGAGCCGAAGAGGGAAAGCCGGCGGCAGCGACCACAGCCGGAAAAACGAGGTATCAACCCCAAAATGGTGCTTTTTTTTTTCATTATTATTATTTTTGAGGGGTAATCGGGCTCATTTCAGCTCAAAGGTGATGGGGGGGGGGGGGGGGGGGATAGCCCGGAGCATCCCTCACCCGTCCCACCGTGGCCGGGGAAAAGCTGAGGGGTCTCGCCGGGATCCCCCGGTCCGGGGGACGTCACCAGCCACCGCCGTGGAGCCAGAGGATTTCTCCTCCTCTCCTGGCCGGGAGCTGCTGCGCCCCGAGTGTCCCCACTGGTCCCCAGGGACAGCACGAGGTCACGGGGAGGGGGGGGATTAGGGGAGAGCCCTCCTGCTCTTAACACTCCTCGTTTCACCCCAAAACCTCCTCTGGAGCTGCTACGCTCCTCGTTTCACCCCCAAAAAATAATCACAAACCCCGCAACAGGTAACAGGCACGAGGCAGCTTCACGGCCCCGGCAAAGCTCGGCAGCCCCTTGCCGTTACCGGGACGCCCCCCCCACCTTCCCAGCCTTGAGAGGAGAGGGGGAGCCCTGTGAGGAAGGTGGGGGGGACCCCAGCAGCAAGAGGGGGGACCCCCCCCTCCGTGAGCAAGGACCAGGCGCGGAGATGTTTCGGAGATTTATTTTACAAAGAGCCGGTGGGATGAGGCAGCCCGAGGCGGAGGGGGGGGGGGTCAAGCCCGCTCCTCCTGCCCAGCTCCAGGGCATAGGAGGGGGGAAAAAAAAAAGGGGGGCCCCCCCCCCCCCCCCAAAGTGCCCTGTCAGGGGCAGGAGCCTTGGGGGCAGCTGCTGGGAACTGGGGGTACCCGGCTGGAACCCCCCCAAACCCTCGGCGCCATCATCTTCCATTCCTAAATGCCCCGACGCCGGGCTCCAGCCACCTCCCCTGTGGGTGCAAAAGGGATTCGGGGGGACCCCCACCCCACCCCAGCACCCAAAGGGGTGCAGGCAAGGCGATTTTCCACCACCCTCACCCCCCCCTCGCCTCTCCCCGGGTTATTCCTGCCGGCTCACAGTCTCTAGAAAGCCGTAGCGGTCACGGGGGGAGCGACCCGGGTGACGGAGGGGTCGCTCGAGGACATCGGGGGGCTTGGCCGTCCTGTCGAAGGAGAGAGAGAGAAAGAAAGAGAGAGAAGAAGAAGGAGGCAGCGTGAAGGCAGCTGCCGGCCCCAGAAGAGCTCGGGGACGGGGATCCGGTCCCTGCCTGCACCATCCTGGCAGCCCCCAGCGCCGGGCGAGGGGTGCGGAACCCCACTGCCGGGTGCCCCCAGCTCGGGCGCGGGGTCCGATTCTGCCGCAGGCAGCGGCGGGGAGCAGTGGGACCGGCGTTTCGTCCCCTCCCCGGCTTCTCCGGGGAGATTATCCTGGCTCCAAGAACCTCCCCTCGCCGCCGCGGCTCCAGGGAGAGACCAGGTTGTTTGGGAAGGGAAAGAGTTTAATCCAGGACAGACAGACAGACAGCCATCCAGACACGGGCAAGCGCAGCACCCGCCGGCCTCCGCCACCCGACGCGTATCCCGAGCTTTGGAAGGAATCGGATCCCGAACCCGGAGGCGCCCGGGAACAAAACACGGCAAGCTCCGGGATGTTTTGCAGGTAGAGTCAGTCTGTCAGCGGGAGCGTCAAAGAGCCGGCAAGCAGAAGTAGGAAGGACAGACAGACAAGACAAGAGCCCAGAGGGTGCGGGTGTCAGTCCCCCGTTAGCGGGCAGCCGGAGAAGGCGAATTCTTACGGAAACGCACCCGCTCGAAGTCCGTGATCTCCACGGTGCCGGGGGTCGCCTCCGCGTCCGGCTGACGGGGAAACGCCGCGGCTTCTGGAAAGGAGGGGGTGTGGGAGGGAGGGAAAAAAAAAAAAAAAAAAAAGAGAACAAAATTGGGGTCTGAACCCCCCGGCTCGCAGGACTGCCCCCCAGCCTCGGGGGGCTCAGGAGCGGGGAGGGTCTCCCTGCGGTGTCTCGTCCCCCCCCATATTCCCCTCGCCACCTTGCGTCCCGTCCTCCGTCGGGTTCCCCGTCGTCTCCTCGTGTTTCCCCGCAACTTCTTGCTCGGCTTTCGGCTTCGCTTCTTCTCCTTGGGGGGGTTCCGGAAGAATCTGAACCCCCCGGGGGGGGTCAACCGGCTCCGTGGGGCTCAGCCCTATGGCGGCGGGAAGGGGGAAAAGACCAGGGTCAAGCCCCGCTTCGGCCCCTTCCCTTGTCCTGCTGTTCCGGCTACACGTCCCCCCCAAAATCCCAGGGGTTCAGCCCAGGTTTTTGTGTGTGTGTGGGGCGGGGGGGGTGTCCCCCACTTTTACCTGGAGTCTCTCCGGAAGCCCCTCTCGACTTGGGGACAGTGGGACCTGAAAGGGGACCGTCCCCCAGGCTGCTGCGGGGAGAGGCCAGGTCCATCTCCTCGCCCCAGTCCGAGACGGGCTGGTGACCTTCCACGGGGGAGAAGGGGCTCGGCGGGGTGCCAACCCCCCCGGCTGGGACGGGTGCCACGCGCAGTTTGGGAACCGCAGCTTGCCCGGTTCTGGGGGGACGTTGGGCTTTTGGGGACGCACTGCGGGGTGCTTCGTCCTCGCTCGACGTCCCTGGGCTGCCGCCTTCGCCGCCTTCTTCTTCTTCTTCCTCCTCGTCCTCTTCTTCCTCCTCGCTGACATCCTCCCACTGGTCCTCATCCTCCTCGGGGCTCAGGGAGTGGGGGGGTTCCGGGAGGGGGCCGCTCGGTGTTTCCCCCGCCTACGGGTACGGGATTAGGGGGGGTATCAGAGGGGGAAGAGGGCACCGCGGCACAGCCGAACACCCACCGGTTCCCCCCAGGCTCCACTCCGGCGTTTTACCTTCCGGCTCTCGGCTTCCTCGGTCGATGTTGGCAGCTCCTTCTCTTCCCACCGGTTATCGTGCATGCTGGAAGGGAAAAGAAGATCCCAGCGGCTCGGAGACCAAAATCCACGGGAAAACGGGGCTCAGAGAGGTGCCCCCCCCACACACACGCACCCCAAATCCTCGCTGGGACACGACCCCACCGACCTGTAGGGCTTGGTGCCGGCACCCTGGCCGCGTCCCCCCCGGCCCTTTCTCCTCCGTTGGGTGCGATGCGGGGTGAGGAACTCGCCGAAGGTGGGAGGTTTGGGAGGAGGGCGCTTGTTTTCCTCCCCGCCGCTCGCTTCCGAACCGGGCACCGCTGCGGAGCCTTCCTTGAACCTAAGAAAGGGAACGGGTGACACCGGGGACGCCACAAACCCCCCTCCCCCCAAAAATCACCTCCCGGGCCCCTCGTTACGTACATGCTGTCCGATTTCTCGGCATCCCACTCCCGCCGCCACTGCCCGGTGGGTTTGCGGTGTCGCGCCAGGCGTTCCTGATCGATTTGTTCCCGTTCTTTTTTCCAGCGGACGTATTCGGCTCGTTCCCGACCCGTCATGGAAAGCGTCATGTCCAGCGCTCCCCCAGCTTTCGGGCTGGAACGACGTCCCTGCGACAAGAGGCGGCTCGAACCCCCATCCCAGCCACTCAAACCTCACCCCGACGTCCATCCCGGGATCCCCAGCACCCCTAAAATAAAAAAAAAAAAAACGAGGGGGGAGGAGGTGGGGGGAACCCACCGGGGTACGTACGGGGCCCTGCCAGCTCTTCTCACGCTCCATCCCCGCCTTGACCTTGTCGAAATCGGCTCCCCCCCAATTTCGGACATGTCGTCGGCTCCCTTCCTTACGATCGACGTCCTGGAAGGGGCCGCTGCGGCGGGGGTCGTCCAAGAAATTACGCACTGGGTTCTTCTCGTGAAGCCCGTCCTGAGTCGGGCAGGGGGGGAAAGAAAAGAAAAGAGGGGACGTTGTCACCCCTGGGTGGGGGGGGACACCCACTCGCGACCGACCAACCTCCCCCCGATCGCCTTTTCTTCCTCACCCGTTGGTTCCTCTCGTACTCCGCGATCTTCTCCATCTCCTCGTTCATCTTCTCGATGTTCTGCCGCCGTCGCTCTTCCCACTCCTGGCGAGGAGAAACCAGCTGCCTCCGGGAGCAGGTAGCACCCCCAAAAACCAGCCCATCCCCACCCCGCTGCACCCCTAGGGTGCGAGTTGAAGCCACCCGGCTCCCAAAGCACCCACCCCCGGCTCCCAAAGCACCCACCCCCGGCTCCCCCCCCCCCCCCCAAAAAAAAACCCACCTTAGACTTGCGGTCGGGACCGGCTTCGCCCCCCATCACCGGGCCGCCTGCCCCCCGGCCCCGCGAACGCCGGCCCCGGCCGCCGCGTTCCCCCGCGCTCGCGCCGTCGCCCCCGGCACCCTCCCAAAAGGGTTCAGCGGGGTGTTCCCCCCGCGGGGAACGGCCGGGAGGACGCAAGCCGGCGCGCCCCGAGCCGCGGGGAGCGGCGCCGCGGCCGGGTTTAGGGGGGCCCGATGGCTTCTTGTCCTTCACCACGCGCTTCTCCTGGAGAGAAGGAGATAGAAGGGGGGGGGGGGGGTTCAGCGAGACTCACAACGGCCCCCCCCCACCTTGCCCTGAACCCCACAAGATGGTTCCCTGAACCCCAACTCCCCCCCCCACCCCACTCACCCCGGGGGAGAACATGACCTGGACAGTGACGGAGAGATCCTTGTCCACCCATCTCCTCTCCGGCTCGGCATCGGCGGGTCGCGCCCGGCGCAGAGCCGTCACCGCGATTCCTTCCTGCTCCGCTTTCTTCCGATCTTCCTCGATCTCCTGCCGCCGGGATACGGGCGTGAGCTGGGACAAACCCTCTTCCCATATCCCCACGTGGATTTCAGGGAGGTGAAGGACAGGACAACACCCCCCCCCCTCCAAAAACACCCTCCTGTGACCCCATTAAACCCCCCTGCCCGCTGTTAAGCCGCTGCAGGCAGGGGATTAGGGGCTGTAAGCGCCTTCCCTGCCTCCGCGCAGGCAGGGGCCGGGGACGGGGGGGGATTGGGGGGGGGGGGGGGGGGGGGGGGAGCATGGAGCCGAGCCCCCCCCCGCACCTGATAACGCTTGATAAGGGCCTCGTTCTTCTTGCGCAGGGCCTCGATGCGTTTATCCAGCTCCGCGTCCTTCTCCTCTTTCGATCTCAGATCCAGCGCGGCCGACTGAGGGGAGAGGGAGAAGGGTTAGAGCGGGAAATCGGTTCTCCACAGAGCCCGGCCTAAGCGGGCCAGCCCTATAAAGCGGTTTAGGCTCCCTCACCCGGCTCCCCCGGAGCCCCGGCAAGGCCCAGCCGGCTCCCCCGGAGCCTCGGCCCAGTCCCCCATGAGCAGCCCCGGCCCCTCCGGAGCGGAGACACACACCCCCCCGGGTCGGGCCTCACCATGGCGGCGGCGGCGGCGGCGGCGGCAGGGCCGGACCGGGCCGCGCCGCACACGGCCGCCCCTCACAAGGAACCGGCTGCCCCCGCCCACCCGCGCGGGAGAGCAACTTCCGCTTCCGCTGCGGGAATTTGGGGGGGGGCTTAAAAGGGCGATGGCAAGAGAGGTGGGGCCCACCGTGGGGCTGGTTGTCCGTTGTCTGGCCACCCGTGGTGGCTGTCCCTCTGTCCCCTCCCTGACGTCTGTCCTTCCTCCCACGCAGCCTCGGTGGCTGTCCCCGTGCTGTCCCCTGCCCTGGCTGGGCCCCCCACGTCCCTGTGTCCCCACGTGTCCCCATGTCCCTGTGCCCCCACGTCCCCGTGCCCCAATGTCCCCACGTCCCCGTGTCCCCATTTCCCCCGTGTCCCCCCGTCCCCGTATCAGTGTCCCCTCCTCTCCCCATGTCCCTATCCCCGGGTCCCCTTTTCCCACTGTCCTCCTGTCCCTGTATCCCCCTGTCCCCACATCC
>CM075615.1:841207-884409 GCA_037962945.1 Sarcoramphus papa | reverse complement strand
TTGCCCCCCAATGTCCCGTTGCCCCAATGTCCCCTGTTGCCCCCCCCAATGTCCCCGTTGCCCCCAATGTCCCCTGTTGCCCCCAATATCCCCATTGCCCCCCAATGTCCCCGTTGCCCCCAATGTCCCCGTTGCCCCCCAATGTCCCCGTTGCCCCCAATATCCCCGTTGCCCCCCAATGTCCCCCGTTGCCCCCCAATATCCCAGTTGCCCCCCATGTCCCCGTTGCCCCAATGTCCCCGTTGTCCCCCAGCCCCCCCGTTGCCCCCCCAATGTCCCCGTTGCCCCCAATGTCCCCGTGCCCCCCCCGGCGCAGCCCGGCCCGCTCACCGGGGACCAGCAGCGTGGAGGGGGCCCTGGCCAGGGGCTCCAGCAGGGAGTTGAGGGGGGCCCCGTCCCGCAGCCAGAGCAGCAGCACGGGCTCGGGGGGCCCCGGGCGCCGCAGCTGAGGTTGAAGGGGGTGTCCACCCCCACCTCCAGGTCCTGCGGCTCCTCCGAGAAGAAGGGCAGCCCTGGGGGGGGGCGTCAGCGGGGTGCCGGGGGGTCCCGAGGGGTGCCCCCCCCCACCCACGGGTGCTGTCGCTCACCCGCCAGCTCCAGGTGAGCCTCGGTGGGACAGGAGCTGCTCCCCGCCGGCGCGCGCCCAGCACTGGTAGCGCCCCGCGTCCGAGGCTGCACGGCCGGGATGCTGCGGGGCACCGCACCGTGAGGCACCGCACGGCACCGCGCGGGGCGACACGGCACGGGGCGACACGGGGCAACACGGCACGGGGCGACACGGCACGGTATGGCACGGGGCGACACGGCACGGGGCGACATGGCACGGTATGGCATGGGGCGACACGGCATGGTATGGCACGGGGCGACACGGCACAGGGCAACATGGCACGGTATGGCATGGGGCGACACGGCATGGTATGGCACGGGGCGACACGGCACGGGGCAACATGGCACGGTATGGCATGGGGCGACACGGCACGGGGCAACATGGCATGGTATGGCATGGGGCGACACGGCATGGTATGGCATGGGGCGACACGGCACGGGGCAACATGGCACGGTATGGCATGGGGCGACACGGCATGGTATGGCATGGGGCGACACGGCACGGGGCAACATGGCACGGTATGGCACAGCACAGCACGGGGCGACATGTCACGGTATGGCATGGCATGGCACGGCACGGGGCAACACAGCACAGGGCAACATGGCACGGGGCGACACGCACGGGGAGACACGGCATGGGGCGACACAGCACAGTATGGCACGGGGCAACACAGCACGGGGCACATGGCACGGTATGGCACGGCACCGCACGGGGTGACATGGCACAGGGTGACACGGCATGGCATGGCACGGGGCAACATGGCACAGGGCAACACGGCACGGGGCAACACGGCATGGTATGGCACAGTGCAACATGGCACGGGGCAACACGGTATGGCATGGAGCAACATGTCATGGGGTGACACAGCACGGCATGGCGTGGCACGGTATGGCACAGCACGGTGCAACATGGCACGGGGCAACGTGGCACAGCATGGTGCAAGATGGCACGGGGCAACGCGGCATGGTACGGCACAGTGCACCACAGCACAGGGCAATGGCATGGCACGGCGCAACGTGGCATGGGTCAACATGGTACATCACGATGCAACACAGGACAGCGCAACATGGCACGGCACGGCGCGACACGCACAGGGCAACATGGCACGGTGCAACGCGGCACAGCGCGGTGCATCGTGGCCCGGGCGACGTGGCACAGTGGAACATGGCATGGCGCATCATGGCACGGGCATGGCGCAACACGGCACAGGATAACACAGCATGGCACGGTGCAACGCGGCGCGGTGCAACACGGGGCAACGCGGCACGGCGTGGCGCAACATGCACAGGGCAACGCGGCGCAGCCACGGGGCCACACAAGCATGGCACAGCGCGACACGGCGCGGCCCGGTGCAACACGGCGCGGTGCAACACGGCACAGGAGGACACGGCACGGTGCGACGGGGTCCCGGCCGTGCCGCCGGCGCGCCGTGGCCCACCTGAGCTGGCTGGTGCCCAGCCAGACGTCCTCGCTGAGCGGCACCTGGGCCTGGTCGCTGTCGGCCAGCTCCAGCGGGTGCCCGTCCCGCCGCCAGCCCATCTCGGGGGGCTCGCCGCCCCCCGCACCCGGCACCGCAGCCGCACCGTCTTTCCCAGCGAGGAGGTGACGTTGGAGGGGTTCTCCAGGAAGAACAGGGCTGGGGAGGATGAGGGGGCCTCAGCGGGGGTCCCCCCGGGACCCCCACCACTCCCTGGGACCCCCACCGTCTCCGGGGAACCCCACCGCCTCCCAGGACCCCCACCGCGACCCCCACCGCCTCCCAGGACCCCCACCACCCCTGGGACCCCCACCGGGACCCCCACTGCCCCTCGGGATCCCCACTGTCCTCTGGGACGCCCACCACTCCCCAGCACCCCCACCGCCTCCCGGAACCCCACCATGACCCCCCACCGGGACCCCCACTGCCCTCGGACCCCCACCACCCCTGGGACCCCCACCACCCCCCGGGACCCCCACCATGACCACCCCCTGGGACCCCCACTGCCCCCCGGACCCCCACCACGACCCCCACTGGGACCCCCACTGCCCCTCGGGACCCCCACCACCCCCTGGGACCCCCACCACGACCCCCACTGTCCGCCGTGACCCCCACCGCCTCCCGGGACCCTCACTGCCCCCCGGGACCCCCTGCTCCTTCTTGAGCTCCCCCCCCCCCCCCCGCCCACCCGGGGCCGGCTGCCCCACAGCCCCCCGAACACCCCCCAAGTGCCTGGGGGCGGGGGGCATCGTGCCCCCAACAGAAGGTTTGGGGGGGGGGGGGGGAACCATCCCGGACACCTGGGTCCCCGGGGGGGGGGGGGGGGGGCCGCGGCGGGGCGTGGGAAGGGAAGTGGGGGGGTCACGGCCCCGCGGCGTGGGCCCCCCCCCCCTCCCCCCGCTCCCCCGGGAGCCTTCAGGCATCCCCGGCATCTGCCCCCCCCCCCCCTTCCCCAGGGGGCCGGGGGGGCCCGGTCGTGGTCACCGCACCCCCCCCGGCCATAACCAGCCCCAGATGTCTGGCCGGGACAGCGGGGACGGGCGGTGGCCCCCGGGGCGGGAGGGGGACAGCGTGGCCCCCCCACCCCCCCCACCCTTCCCCTGCGCCCCCCCCCCCTCCTCTGCTGGGTGGGGGGGGGGGGGGCCTGGGCCCCGCTATGGGGGGGGGGGGGGGAGATGGAGCACTCACGGGGAAACTGAGGCACGACGGGGACCCCCAGGGGACCCTCCCCGCCCCGCCACCCCCCCCCCCCCGCAAAGGGGTCCCCCCGAAAGGACCCTTATCCGGCCCCCCCCCGGATCCCCTCGGAAAGGGGGTGCCCCCCAAACCAGCCTCTCCCACCCACCCCCACCCCCCCAAACTCTTCTCCCCCGGCCTCTCCCCCCCCCCCCCCCCCCGCAGCCCTTGGGGGTGTCGTCGTCACCCCCCCCCCCCCCCCCCCTCGGGACCCCCCCCCACTCACCGGGCGGGGCCGGTCCCGACCCCAGGGCGGCGGCCACCAGCAACACCAGCAACACCAGCAACACCACCGGGCTGGGTCCCCCCATCACCCCCCCCCCCCCGCCCCCCACTCCTTCCTTCCCTCCCTCCCCCCCCCCGCGCCCCGGGACCGGCACCGGGACCGGGATTCACCGGCACCGGGATCTACCGGGAGGGGAACGGAGCCGCCGGCTGCGCCCCGCGGTGCCGGGATGGGCAGGGGTTAAGGGGGAGGAGGAGGAGGAGGAGGAGGAGGAGGAGGAGGAAGGACGGGGATGGCGGAGGAGGAGGAAAGTTTTTGCCGGGACGCACCGACCGCGCCCGAGGGGGATGGGGGGGGGGGGGGGGGGGGGGGGGGGGCGGGGAACACCGAACCGGGGGGGGGGGGAACCCCCAAACAGGGGTCGAGGGAGGAAGGATAGGGAGCCGGGGGATGGGTTGGGACCGGAGGACCCCGAATGGGGACCGGGGGGGGGGGGGGGACACACGACTGGGGTGGGATGGAGCGGGGAGAGGGGAGGGGGGGGGGGACACCCCGAAATCGGGACCGGGGGGGATGGAGAAGGACTGGGGGGAGATGAAGTGGGGCCGGGGAGGGGGCTGGACTGGGAGCGGGGGACCCCGAAATGGGATGGACTCGGGGGGGACCCCCAAACCGGGAGGGGGGGGAGCTGGACTGGGACTGGGGGACCCCGAAATGGGATGGACTGGGGGGGACCCCAAACCGGGACCGGGGGGCGGTGGACTGGGAGACCCCAAAATGGGGAGGGATGGACTGGGGGGGACCCCAAACCGGGAGCGGGGGGAGCTGGACTGGGACTGGGGGACCCCGAAATGGGATGGACTCGGGGGGGACCCAAACCGGGACCGGAGGAGGCTGGACTGGGAGCGGGGGACCCCGAAAAGGGATGGACTGGGGGGGACCCCAAACTGGGAGCGGGGGGCGCTGGACTGGGACCGGGGGACCCCGAAACGGGGAGGGATGGACTGGGGGGGACCCCAAACCGGGACCAGGGGGGCTGGACTGGGACCGGGGGACCCCAAAAAGGGATAGACTGGGGGGAACCCCAAACCGTGACTGGGGGGTGGTGGACTGGGACCAGGGGACCCCGAAACGGGGAGGGATGGTCTGGGGGGGACACCACGAAACGGGGAGTGGGGGACCCCAAACAGGCGGGGGGGGGGGCTGAACTGGGCCCAGGGGACCCCAAACTGGGATTGGGGACCCCAAATCGGGACCGGGGGGGGCTGAACTGGGACCCGGGGACCCAACTAGATTGGGATGGCCTGTGGGGACCCCAAACTGGGACCGGGGGGGGACCCCAAATTGGATGTGAGAGGCACTAGGGGGGGCTCAGACAACAGTGGGGGGTCCCCAGCCCGGCCCTGGCAGCCCCCCCCCCGGGTGTGAGCCCCCCCCAGGGCCGGGGGTGTCCGGCCCGCCACGAAGGGCTGGGAGAGGAACCGGGGTGTGGAGGGACCCCGACTTCGGGGCGCTTCTTCCTCCCCGTCTCATACCGAAAGGGGAAGGGGCTGGCGGGAGCAGCGGCCCCCCCGGCCCCCCCCCCGGGCCGGATCCTGCCCGCCTGCCGGGACTTTCAGCCCGGTTATTTTTACCCCCGGCTCCAGTTCCTGCTCCCCCCGAGGGGACCCAGCACCCCAGGGGGCCCCCCCGCTCCCCCCTGCACATGGGGGGGGACCCCCCCCACCACCACCACCAAGGAGGGGGGGCGAGCGGGGGCCCCGGGGGGAAAAGGGTGCCCACCCCGGGGGGACCCTCGGCCCGGGTGTGGGGAGTTTGCAGGGGCTCAGCCCCTTGCACGGGCAGGGGGATCCCGGGGTTCCCCCCGAGCCCCCCGCGACGCCCCAGTGATGTCCACGTGCAACACCAACGTGCCCCGTGCGAGGCTCGCACAGCCCGTGCAACACCCACCCACCTCGTGCAAGGCTAGTGTGCCCCGTGCAAGGTCCAAGCACCCCGTGCAACACCGACGTGCCCCGTGCAAGACTAGTGTGCCCCGTGCAAGGCTAACATGCCCCGTGCAAGGTCCATGCACCCCGTGCAACACCGACATGCCCCGTGCAAGACTAGTGTGCCCCGTGCAAGGCTAACACGCCCCGTGCAAGGTCCATGCACCCCGTGCAACACCGACATGCCCCGTGCAAGACTAGTGTGCCCCGTGCAAGGCTAACACGCCCCGTGCAAGGTCCATGCACCCCGTGCAACACCGACGTGCCCCGTGCAAGACTAGTGTGCCCCGTGCAAGACTAGTGTGCCCCGTGCAAGGTCCATGCACCCCGTGCAACACCGACATGCCCCGTGCAAGACTAGTGTGCCCCGTGCAAGGCTAACATGCCCCGTGCAAGGTCCATGCACCCCGTGCAACACTGACATGCCCCGTGCAAGACTAGTGTGCCCCGTGCAAGGCTAACACGCCCCATGCAAGGTTCATGCACCCCGTGCAACACCGACATGCCCCGTGCAAGACTAGCGTGCCCCATGCAAGGTTAATACGCCCCGTGCAAGGGTCACGCGCCCCGTGCAACACCGACGCGCCCCGTGCGAGGCTAATGCACCTCGTGCAAGGCTTGCACGCCCCGTGCCGTGCCAGCCCTCCCCGCGCGACATCGACGGGCCCCGTGCGACGCTGCCGGCCTCGTGCGAGGCCGCGGCACCGGGGCTTGCGCCAGCGTCGGCGCGTTCCTGCGCCGGAGGAATTTCCTGCCGCCCCCGAGTCGCTGCTTTGGGCCGGTGGCACCGTGGGCCCCTCCCCGGTGCAGATTCGGGGGGGCCCCCAGCTGCACCCCACGGCCGGGCGGCACCCCCCAGCACCCAGTTTGCACCGCCCCCAGCACCCAGTTCACCCCAGCACCCAGTCTGTACCACCCCAGCACCCAGTTCACCCCAGCACCCAGTTTGCACTGCCCCCAGCACCCAGTTCACCCCAGCACCCAGTCTGTACCACCCCCAGCACCCAGTTCACCCCAGCACCCAGTTTGCACTGCCCCCAGCACCCAGTTCACCCCAGCACCCAGTCTGTACCACCCCCAGCACCCAGTTCACCCCAGCACCCAGTATGCACCGCCCCCAGCACCCAGTTCACCCCAGCACCCAGTTTGCACGGCTCCCAGCACCCAGTGGGGACACATGGCTGGGGACAGGGACGGCGATGGGGACATGGGGTGGGGGGACAGGGTGGGGACAGGGACAGGGCTGGCCCGTGGGCTGACTCGGGGCCCCCCCAGGCTGCCGTAGTGGCCACCCCAGGGCTGGGGGGTCCCGGAGCTCCCCCCCAAAGTGTCCCCCACCCCACCCCACCCCGCCGCTGGCGTTACGTCACTGTCGTGTCCCCGTCCCCCCCCTCCGTTCCCCCCCCCCGTCCCCGCCGCTGGGAACTGGCTGTGCTCCCGGTGACGCCGCGGGCCCCGGGCCAGCGGGGCCGGATCGAGGGGCAGCGATCCCCCCCCCCCCCGCCACCGCGACCACCCGCGACGGCGACGGCGACGGCTGCGCTGGGGGTTTTGGGGTGCACAAGCGACCCCCACCCGTGCCTCAGCTCTGCACCCACCCCCCCCCCACCCCCCACCCACTGCACCCACCCCTGGGGACCCCCCCGCCCCCACCCCACCCCGAGGATCTCGCAGCTGTGGGGTGCCGCGAGGGTTGTGGGGGTCCCCGGGCGCCCATCCGGCAGCGGTTACGGCCGGGCGCGGCGCGAGGAGCGGGTGACGGCAGCCTTGGCACGGCGCGGGCTGACATCAGGCCGTCGGCGCGCGCCAACCCAGCTGCGGCGAGGCCGAGCGGGGCCATGTGCCCCCGCAGCCATCCGGCGCGGCCAGGCCAGGCCAGACCTGCCGTGCCGTGCCACGCCGTGCCGTGCCGTGCCGTGCCATGCTGCACCGTGATGCGCCATGCCGTGCCGTGCCATGCCGTGCTGCGCCATGCTGCACCGTGATGCACCATGCTGTGCCGTGCCGTGCCATGCTGCACCGTGATGTGCTGTGCCGTGCCACGCTGCACCGTGATGCACCGTGATGCACCGTGCCGTGCTGTGCCATGCCGTGCCGTGCTCTGCCCTACCACGCTGCACCGTGATGCGCTGTGCCGTGCAGTGCCGTGCTGCACCACACTGCACCGTGATGCACCGTGCCATGCTGTGCCGTGCAGTGCCATGCTGCACCGTGATGCGCTGTGCCGTGCAGTGCTGTGCTGCACCACGCTGCACCGTGATGCACCGTGCCATGCTGTGCCATGCCGTGCCATGCCGCACCGTGATGTGCTGTGCCGTGCCGTGCCGTGCCATGCTGTGCCATGCTGCACCGTGATGCGCTGTGCCGTGCCGTGCTGCACCACGCTGCACCGTGATGCACCGTGATGCACCGTGGTGCACCGTGCCATACCATGCTGTGCTGTGCCATGCCGCACCGTGATGTGCTGTGCCGTGCCGTGCCGTGCCGTGCTGTGCCATGCTGCACCGTGATGCGCTGTGCCGTGCCGTGCCGTGCTGCACCACGCTGCACCGTGATGCACCGTGATGCACCATGGTGCACCGTGCCATACCATGCTGTGCTGTGCCGTGCCACACCGTGATGTGCTGTGCCGTGCCACGCTGCACCGTGATGCACCATGATGCACTGTGCCATGCCGTGCCGTGCCGTGCCATGCTGCACCGTGATGCGCTGTGCCATGCCGTGCCGTGCCGTGTCATGCTGCACCGTGATGCGCTGTGCCATGCCGTGCCGTGCCGTGCCATGCTGCACCGTGATGCGCTGTGCCGTGCCATGCCGCACCACGCTGCACTGTGATGCACCTTGATGCACCGTGCCATGCCGTGCCGTGCCGTGCCGTGCCTCGAGCTGGCTGGGCAGCACCGAGCCGTTCCCCGGGGGTGTCAGGGCAGGTGGAGGCTGCGGGGGGGACGACGACACCACCGCCACTGTCCCTGTGTGTCCCCCCCCGGCGCCGCTCCTGTCCCCTCCGGGCTCTGCCAGAGCCTGCGGCCCCCGGGGGCGTGAGGCTGGGGGGGGCTGCGTCCCCGCGCCCCCCTGTGACCCTTTTCTGGTGCCCCGTGGGCACGGGGACACGCGGCGGGGACACGGGGACGTGCACCAGGGCACGGGGCCTTGCACGGGGGCACGGGGACACGCATGAGGCGCATGGGGCCATGCACGAGGGCACGGGGACATGCACGGGGGGACACACCAGGGCACGGGGCCGTGCACCAGGGCACAGGGACACACACCGGGGCACGGGGACGTGCACGAGGGCACAGGGACACACACCGGGGCACGGGGACATGCACCAGGGCACAGGGACACGCACCAGGGCACGGGGACGTGCACAAGGGCACAGGGGCCACGCACGAGGGCACAGGGGCCACGCACCAGGGCACGGGGACGTGCACCAGGGCACAGGGACACACATGAGGCATGCAGGGCCATGCACGAGGTCATGGGGACATGCACGAGCGGGTCGCCTTGCCGAAAGCGTCCCCAAAGTCATCGACCGTTCGGTGGCACCGGCTGCGCCGCCGCGACCACCCCGGTGCCGGTAGACTTTGCTCCCGGCCGCCGAGCTGAGCCGGGCACCGGCAGCCATGGAGGCGGTGAGCACCGTCACCATCTTCCTCCTCCTCCTCCTCGTCCTGGCGGCCGCGGCCCTCGCGGCTCAGTGGAAAAAGGAACGGCGGAGCCGAAATTACCCGCCGGGGCCGCCGGCGCTGCCGGTCATCGGGAACCTGCTGCAGGTCAGGGCTGCCGACACCTGCAAGACTTTCCGCAAGGTGAGTGGGGGGCCGAGCACCCCGGGGTGCCGATGCTGAGGCCCCAGGGTGCCAATGCCGAGACCCTGGGGTGCAGACGCTGAGACCCCGGGGTGCCAATGCTGAGACCCTGGGGTGCCGATGCCGAGACCCTGGGGTGCTGATGCCGAGACCCATGGGGTGCCGATGCCGAGACTCCAGGGTGCCAATGCCAAGACCCTGGGGTGCTGATGCGGAGACCCTGGGGTGCTGATGCGGAGACCCCGGGGTGCTGATGCTGAGCACCTGGGGTGCCGATGCCGAGACCCTGAGGTGCTGATGCCGAGCCCCTCCGGGTTGCCGACGCCGATGCCCCCGGGGTGCTGATGCCGAGCCCCCCTGGGGTGCCGATTTTGAGCACCCTGGGGTGCCACGACCCACACCGGCGTGGCGGGGGGGGGTGGTGTCGCTTTGTGCCGCAGCTGAGCGAGAAGTACGGCCCCGTCTTCGCCCTGCGCTTCGGCTCGGAGCGGGTGGTGGTGGTCTTCGGCTACGAGGTGCTGCGGGAGGTGCTGGTGAACCGCGGGGACGAATTCACCGACCGGGGTCGGTTCCCGTTGACGGAGAAGACCAACAAGGATCTCGGCATCTTCATGAGCAACGGGGAGACGTGGGCGCAGACCCGGCGCTTCGCCCTCGCCACGCTGCGGGATTTCGGCATGGGCAAGAGGAGCGTGGAGGAGCACGTCCGGGAGGAGATGGGGATGCTGCTGCGGGAGCTGGCGCGGACCAAAGGTGGGCGGCGGGGGCGGCGGTGGGACCGGTCGCGGTGGGATCGCGGTTGGGATCGCGGCGCCTGGCCCCCGCCGTCATCACCGTCCCCCTCGCCGCAGGGCAGCCCTTTGACCCCGCCACGCTGCTGAGCGCGGCCGTGGGCAACACCATCTGCCGCATCCTCTTCGGCGAGCGCTTCAGCTACGGCGACGAGGAGTACCGCCGCGTCCTCCGGCACCTCGCCGAAAATTTCCGCCTGGAGAGCTCCATCGCCGGGCAGGTGAGGGGGGGGGGTTTGGGGGGGGGGGGGGGCACCTCTGCCCCTGGCCTTGCCAGCACCGGCATCCTGCCGCCTCGCCGGCACCATGCCATCTCGCCGGCACCGTGCCGCCTCACCGGCACCGTGCCGCCTGGCTCTCTCCCGGCAGCTCTACAACATCCTCCCCGGCCTGATGAACCTCCTGCCCGGCCCCCACCACACCCTCTTCCAGAACTATTCCTTCGTCCAGGAATTCTTGGCCAGGAAGGTGGCGGAGCACGAGGCCACCCTGGATACGGCGGCGCCCCGGGATTTCGTGGACGCTTTCCTCTGCAGGATGGAGCAGGTGGGACCCCGAGTGTCACCTTGGGGGGGGGACACGGGGGGACAGGACCCCGAGTGTCACCTTGCAGGGGGGGACATGGGGGGACAGGACCCTGAGTGTCATCCTGGGGGGGACAGGACCCCGAGAGTCACCTTGGGGGGTGTGACACGGGGGGACGGGACCCTGAGCATCATCTTGGGGGGGGGGGGGGGGACACAGGGCAAGAGGGGACAGGACCCCCAGTGTCATCTTGGGGGGGACACAAGGCAAGAGGGGACGGGACCCCAAGTGTCATCCTGGGGGGGGGATGTGGGGTGATGGGACCCCAAGTGTCATCTTTGGGGGGACGGGACATGGGGCACAAGGGGACGGGACCCCGGGTGTCATCTTGGGGGGGACACGGGGTGCCATGCCGGGGGTACGCGGGGCGTGGGGAGACAGGACCCTGGCCCAGCACCGGGATTTCAGGGCCACCCGGGATATTGGGGACGCTCTCCTCTGCCGGATGGAGCTGGGGGGGGCGGGGGGGGGGGGGCGAGGAGCCCATCTCCCCCCTTTGTGCCCCCCCCCCCCCCCCCCAAAATCCAGGAGAAGGGGAACGCCGGGGTGGCTTTCCGGCGGGACAACATGCACATGACGGTGTTCGACATGTTCGTGGCCGGGACGGAGAGCACCGGCATCACCCTCCGCTACTGCCTGATGCTGCTGCTGGAGCACCCCGAGGTGGCAGGTGGGGACGCGGCCATGGGTGCCGGGGGTCCCTGGAGGTGGCGGGGGGGGTGACACGACGATGGCACCCAGTGCTGACACCCACCCCCCCCCCCCCAGGGAAGGTGCAGGAGGAGATTGATCGGGTGATGGGGGGGGAGCGGCCCCCCACCCTGCGGGACCGGGGGGCGATGCCCTACACCGAGGCCTTCCTCCACGAGGCGCAGCGGTTCCTCGACCTCGTTCCCCTCGGCTTCATCCGGACGGTGAAGCGGGACACGCAGCTCGGCGGCTTCACCCTCCCCGAGGTGCCGCTCGTTAGCCGCGGCTAATTCCTCGCCGGCCGCTCCCCGTTAACCGGCGCCTACGGGCGCCTATAGGTCGCGCGAGGCGCTCAACTGTTGATCATCGTCAACGCTGTTGATCGGAAAGCGTTATTAACCGCATGGCGGCCTTCGTTATCGGCTGATAATCGCACGGGGCGCTTCGTTATTGCTTATCGATCGTACCCGCGCCCAATAATCGTCGATTAGCAATCGCCCGACCGCGCTTCGTTATTGCTTATCGATCGTACCCGCGCCCAATAATCATTGATTAGCGATCGCCCGACCGCGCTCCGTCCTCGGTTATCGACTGCGCAGCGGGCCGCCGCAGCGCTTATCGATCGCGCCGTGCACTTAATCATTGACTATTAATTGCGCCACGTACCTAATCATTGGCTATTAATTGCGCCACGCACTTAATCATTGGCTATTAATTGCGCCACGTACCTAATCATTGACTATCAATTGCGCCACACACTTAATCATTGGCTATTAATTGTGCCGCGTACCTAATCATTGGCTATTAATTGCGCCACGTACCTAATCATTGACTATCAATTGCGCCACACACTTAATCATTGACTATCAATTGTGCCGCGTACCTAATCATTGGCTATTAATTGCGCCACGTACCTAATAATTGACTATCAATTGCGCCACACACTTAATCATTGACTATCAATTGCGCCACGCACTTAATCATTGACTATTAATTGCACCGTGTACCTAATCATTCGCTATTAATTGCGCCACATACCTAATCATTGACTATCAATTGCGCCACGCACTTAATCATTGACTATTAATTGCCCCGCGCGCTTAATCGTTGGCTATTAATTGCGCAAGGGGCTTCGCCCTCGCTGATCGCTCGCTCGCTCCTCAGGGATTAGCGTGATTCTTTTTCGACTGCGGATGGCGCAGTTAATTATCGATTAGGAGGTCGCGGTTAATTATTGATGAGGGGGTCGCGGTTAATTATTGATTAGGGGGTCGTGTCCCGCCCCCCCCCCCCCTCAAATTGGGGGGTTGGGGGGGGGTCACCCTCAGCCTCCCCCTCCCCACCCAGGGCTGCACCATCTACCCCGTCCTGAGCTCGGCCCTGCGGGACCCTCGCCACTTCAAAAACCCCGAAGCCTTCGACCCCCGCCACTTTCTGGATGAAAAAGGGGGGTTCAAGAAGAGCGAAGCCTTCATGCCCTTCTCCGCCGGTGGGTGGCAGGCGGAGAAAGGGGGGGGGACACACACACACGACACCCCCAGGTGACCCCTCTTTTTTCTCCCCCCCCCCCCCCCGGCAGGGAAGCGCATGTGCCCGGGGGAGAGCCTGGCGCGGGCGCAGCTCTTCCTCTTCCTCACCGCCATCCTGCAACGTTTCCGACTCCGGCACCCCCCCGGCCGCCCCGGCCTCGACCTGCGCCCCGACGTCAGCGGCATCATGAATGTCCCCCGGCCCGCCGAGCTCTGCTTCTGCCCCCGCTGACGCCTTTCCCCCCCCCTAAAATACCACATCGCACCCCAAAACGGAGACTCCCCCCCCCCAATACATCCCCCCCCCCCCCCCAATAACACCTCGTTCCCAAATAAACGGCGTTTTCCCTCTGCAATCCGCAGCCCTGTCTCCCCGTCGCAGCCCTCCCCGGGGTGGGATGGGGGGGACACACGAAGCCGGTGAGTGGTGACCCCCAAATAGAAGTGGGGTGCCCCCCCCCCCCCCCACCGGAGCCCACAGAAGCAGAGATAGGGGAGGCGTGGAGGAAAGCGAAGGTGCTTTTACTGGGGTTTGGGGGGGCTCAGCGGGGGATGAGGGAGAGGCGGTAGGGCCGGGGGATGTTCCCCAAGCCGCTGGATTCCGGGGTGATGTCGATGGTGGCCGGATCCTCCTCCGCCTTCAGCTGGAAGTGCTGGAGGATGCTGGTGAGGAAGATGAAGAGCTCCATCACGGCCAAGCCTTCGCCCAGGCAGACGCGTTTCCCTGCAAAGGAGCAGCCGTCAGCATCTTGGGGATGGGGATGGGGGGGATTCCGGAGCCTCGTGCTTCCCCCCCCTCCTCCTCACCCGCGGAGAAAGCCATGAAGGCGTCGTTACGCTTGAAACGTCCGTTTTCATCCAAAAAGTGCCCGGGGTCGAAGGCCTGGGGGTTGGCGAACTGGCTGGGGTCGAACTGGGAGGTGCAGAGCAGCGGGATGACGTTCATGCCCTGGGTGCCGAGGGAAAAGAGTCAAGGGCGGGGGGGGACGAGGGCTCCCGCGGATGCTGGGGGGCCCCCCCGACGCGGTAGCCCGGAGATGCCGGGGTACCCCCCCCCCCCCGTCCCCCGGGGGGATGCCGCGGTACCTTGGGGATGGTGTAGCCCCGAAGGTGGACGTCCCGGGTGGTGGTGTGGGGCACCCCCATGGGCACGACGTCGGCGAAACGTTGGATCTCGTGGACGACGGCGTCGGTGTAAGGCATGCGGCTCCGGTCCTCCATGCAGGGGCTGCGGTCGCGGCCGATCACCCGGTCGATCTCCTCGTGGAGCCGGGCTGCGGCGGGGATGACGGCAGGGGGGTCAGCGCCGTGCCAGCCCACCCCCCCCCCGGCTCCCCACCACCCTCTCCCCTCCGGTACCTTCCACCTCGGGATGCCGGAGCAGGATACGGAGCCCGTATTTGAGGGTAGAGCTGACCGTTTCCGTCCCCGCGAAGAAAAGGTTGACGGTGGTCTTGGAGAGCGTGTCCTCGGTGAAATGGGTGTCGGGGTTCCCCTTCTCCTGTCGTGGGAGAGGGAGGGAGAAGGGTTCACCCCCACCATCCCGGTCGTACGCCAGCGACACCGGGGTTTCGGCACCCCGGGGAGGGGGGGGGGAAGTTCGGCCGCCTCGGGGGACGAGGCGGGTTACCTGCTGCATCTTCAGGAGGAAGCAGTCGATGAAATCCCGGGGGTTTTGGGGGTCCAAAGTCTCCCGGTTTTTCTGCACCCGCTCCCTGACGAATTCAGCCAGGCGCAGGTAGTTGGCGTGGATCCGTCGGTGCGGCCCCGGCAGGAACCGCATGATGTTGGGGAAGATGAAGAGCAGCTGCGGGAGGAAGAGGAGAGGGTGAAAGAGCGGGGAGGGGACAGGGATGGGGGGGGACCCCTCCCCAAATTCCTACCTGGCCCCAGGTCGAGCTCATCAGCTTCCAGTTGGCGTTGATGAGCCCCATGAGGGTGAGGAACCGCTTGTCCCCGTACTCGAAGCGCTCCCCGAACACCAGCCAGCAGATGATGTTGGAGCCGGCGCAGCTCAGCAGGAAAGTGGGGTCGAAGGGTTGCCCTAAAATGGGGGGGGGGACACCCCAGAGTGTTAGGGGGAGTCCCAGGGGAGGGCAGGGGCGGGGGGGGGGGGTCTCGTACCGTTGGTCTGATGGAGGTGCTGGAGGAGATGCTGGGCTTCCTCGCGGACCCGCTCCTCCGCGCTGCGCTTGCCCATGCCGAAACCCTTCAAGGTGGTGATGGCGAAGCGGCGGAGCTGCCGCCAGCGCTCCCCGGTGCCGTAGACGATACCTGGAGTTGAAACGGGGGGACAGACATGCACACGCACCCCAAAATGGGGTGGGGTGGGGGGTGGGGGGTGGGGGGGGAGTCAAGCACCGCACGCAGCTCCCCGAAAACCCCGCGGCGTCACGCCGGGGGTCTCACCGTTGCCGTGGCTCCATTGCTGGACCGCCGGGAAGTCGCCGCGGCCGCTGAAATCTTCGGCGCGGTCGACGAGAGTTTCCTTCAGCAGCCGGTAACCGGAAAGGACGACGCAGGGCCGGGAGCCCAAGTGGAAGGTGAAGATGGGGCCGTAGGTCTCGCTGAGCTGCGGGGAGAAGGGTGAAGAGGTTTTTTTTGGGGGGGGGGGAGCTCAGGGTGGGGGTCCCGTGTCCCGTCCCCCCCCCAGAGCTCCCCCTCTCCCCGGGGTCTCACCTTGCGGAGGGAATCGATGAGCTGGGTCACCTTCACTTGCAGCACGTTGCCCAGGAGGGGCAGGGGGGTCGGCCCGGGGGGCAGGTTGCCCCCCCGCCGTCGCCCCCAAAAAAGCAGTAACCCCCCGAGGCCCAGCGCCAGGGCGACGCTCAGCACCCCACTCCCCTCCATCCTCCTCGCCTTGACGTATAGGGGTGTCCCGTCCCCCCCCCCTCAAGTTATATACGACCCCCTCCCTGATCCAGCAACCCCCAAGGGCTCCGCGCTCCCCAGGCGCCCCAGGACAGACAGACGGACGGACGGACGGCGGTCCCGGTGCCGTTCCCCCTGCGGTTGTTTGCCGACGGCGCCGGGGCGGTTAATGATCAACCCGGGTGCCCCCCACCTCCCCCCCCCCCCAAGCTATGGGGGAAGGGGTAGCCTGGGTATCGGGCCCCCAAAATCAAGTGTCCCCCCAACTTGGGAGCAGCCCGGGAAGGGGCAGAGGGGAGCACCCCATCACCCCCCCCCCCCCCAGGACCCCAAGGAGGGGGGGGCACCCCCCCCAATATCGCGGCACAAAAAGGCAAGGGGCTGCAGCTTGTGGGGGGGGGGGGGCACACCGAGCACCCCGACAGCACCCAGGGGAGGTGGGGGGGGGGGGGATTTGGGGCAGGCGCACCCCATCACAGTTGCTCCCCCCCCCCCCCATTACACCCCCCCCCCCCCCCCCAAAAAACAAGCAGCAGAGGCGCGCGCTGCAAAACATGAATACTTTATGTACGAGAGTCACGTTTTCACAGCCGGGGGGGGGGGGAGAAACTTAATTTTTGTTGTTTTTAATCTTTTCCAGAGGAAAAAAAAATAAAAAAACCCCAAAAAAAACCCCCCAAAACCCCCAAAACTCAGCCCCCCCTGGGACACAGCCCCGGGCCCCCCCCCAGCAAGTGCAATAAATAACACGAAGAGAAGCAGGAAAAAAAAAAAACCAAACCCCAACCCCACAAATCCCCCCCCCCCCCGCCACCCCACGTCGGCGAAGGGAGACCCTGTCCCCAAATTGGGGGGGGATCAGAGCCCCCCTGGGTGCTGGGGACCCCCCCCCCCCCTCACTCATCACCCCAAGCAGGCTGCCCCCCCCCCCCCAAAAGGCCTCATCCTGAGGGGAGGAGGAGGAGGAGGAGGAAGGGGGGGGCCCCGGGGACAGACGAGCAGCTTCCAGCGCAGGCAAGTGAAGTCCCCGTCCGTGTTGTGCGTGTCCCCCCCCATCCTCCTCTTCTTCCTCTTCAGCCCCACGGCGCTTGGGGATGAGCCACCCCCCCCCCTTGTCCACACTGCGGAGAAGGGGGGGGGGGGGCCGTCCCCCCACCCTGGGAGAAGGTGGGGACCCCCCCGAAACGCTGCCGGTGGCATCTCAGAGGGGGTTCCTTGGTTGGTTGGTTCTTTTTTTTTTTTTTTTTTTCCTTTCTTTTTTAAACAATCCAACCTGCTCGGGGTGTTTGGGGGGGGGGGGGGACGGACAGACAGACACCCCCCCTCCCTCCCTGGGGGGGGGGACGGGACACACGGACACACGAGCAGCGGGCGAGGAGCGTTTGACGGAAGCCACCTCGGTCAAATACAATCAAAACCAAGGCGTTTGCCACGGAGGTAAAGTCGCGAGTCCCGGGGCTTTCTCGGGATGAGGAAGGGGGGAACGGTGGGGAGGGAAGGGATTTGGGGGGGGGGGGGGCTCTTG
This sequence comes from Sarcoramphus papa, assembly GCA_037962945.1. Classification (NCBI taxonomy): domain Eukaryota; kingdom Metazoa; phylum Chordata; class Aves; order Accipitriformes; family Cathartidae; genus Sarcoramphus; species Sarcoramphus papa. The sequence continues at coordinate 867,072 of CM075615.1, read as the reverse complement.
GGGAAGCAGGGGGGGGCTCGGCGAGCGAGGCACGTGGTCCTGGCGGTGGAGAAAGAATAAATAAATTAAAAAAAACACACAAAAAAAAGAGAGAGAAAGAGGTTTGCAGCGAGGCCGCGGGGCGGGGGGAGTCGTCCGAGCCCTTCCGCGGCGGGCAGGGTGGGAGGCGGGGGGGCCGCCCGGCGCGAGGAGGGGGGGGGGGTGTCTGGAGAGGGGGGGGGTCTCCTCACCTTGGGCACGGGTATTTAGCAACTGCACTGCTGCCGGCTCTGCGCCTGGGCTCCCCGGGGCTGCCGGAGCTGGCGAAGGGAGGCGTCTCCGTACTGGATCCCTGAGCCCATCCTCTCCGGGTCGAGTTCACCTGCGTGGGATGGGGAAAAATCCCGGGGAAGGGAGGGAGGAGGCGAAGGGAAGGGTTAAAAGTTCCCCTGGGATTCAAAACCTTCTGTCCCCGGGATCCAAAACCTCTGCTGAGGATCCAAAACCTCCTGTCCCCGGGATCCAAAACCTCCCGGTCCCCACAGGGATCCAGAACCTCCCGGTCCCCACAGGGATCCAGAACCTCCCGGTCCCCACAGGGATCCAGAACCTCCCGGTCCCCACAGGGATCCAGAACCTCCCGGTCCCCACAGGGATCCAGAACTTCTATCCCCGGGGATCCAGAACCTCCTGGTCCCCACAGGGATCCAAAACCTCCATCCCTGGGATCCAGAACCTCCTGGTCCCCACGGGGATCCAGAACCTCCATCCCCGGGATCCAAACCTTCCCGGTCCCCACGGGGATCCAAAACCTCCATCCCAGGGGATCCAAAACCTCCCAGTCCCCACAGAGTTCCAAACCCTCAGGATCCAAAACCTCCCAGTCCCCACGGGGATCCAAAATCTCCATCCCTGGAATCCAAAACCTCCCAGTCCCCACAGGGATCCAAACCATCCATCCCTGGGATCCAAAATGTCCCGGTCACCATGGGGATCCAAAACCTCCCTCCCCGGGATCCAAAACCTTGGGATCCAAAACCTCCCAGTCCCCATGGGGATCCAGAACCTCCATCCCTGGGGATCCAAAACCTCCTGGTCCCCACAGGGATCCAAACCCTCCATCCCCGGGATCCAAAAACCTTGGGATCCAAACCCTCCATCCCCGGGATCCAAAAACCTTGGGATCCCAAACCCTCCATCCCCGGGATCCAAAAACCTTGGGATCCCAAACCCTCCATCCCCGGGATCCAAAAACCTTGGGATCCCAAACCCTCCATCCCCGGGATCCAAAAACCTTGGGATCCCAAACCCTCCATCCCCGGGATCCAAAAACCTTGGGATCCCAAACCCTCCATCTCCGGGATCCAAAAACCTTGGGATCCCAAACCCTCCATCCCCGGGATCCAAAAACCTTGGGATCCCAAACCCTCCATCCCCGGGATCCAAAAACCTTGGGATCCCAAACCTCCCAGTCCCCACAGGGATCCAAAACCTCCATCCCTGGAATCCAAAACCTCCTGGTCCCCACAGGGATCCAAAACCTCCATCCCCGGGATCCAAAAACCTTGGGATCCAAAACCTCCCTCCCCGGGATCCAAAACCTCGGGATCCAAAACCTCGGGATCCAAAACCTCCCAGTCCCCACAGGGATCCAAAACCTCCATCCCTGGAATCCAAAACCTCCCGGTCCCCACAGGGATCCAAAACTTCCATCCCCGGGATCCAAAAGCTCCCGGTCCCCACCCTGAAAAACCCCCAAACCAGAGCCGCCGTACCCGACTCGATTTTGTTCAGTATGGTCCTCGCGCATTTTAAGAAGGCTTCTTCCACGTTCTCTCCCGTCAGGGCGCTGGTCTCCAGGAACATGAGCTCTGCTTGGGAAGAAAAGGCTCGTTACCTCGATCGTAATTAGCCCCAGGGACGCGGCGGGAGCCGGCGTTTCTCCCCGCGTCCCTCACCGTTCTCCTGGGCGAATCTGGAAGCCTCCAGGAACGTCACCTCCCGGTCGGCATCCAAATCCTTCTTGTTCCCGCAGAGGATGATGACGATGTTGGGGCTGGCGAGGGTGCGGGCGTCCGTCAGCCAGTTGGTCAGCGCGTTGTAGGTCTCCCGGCTGGATGGCGAGGAAGAAGAGGGGGAAAGAGAAGGCAGGAGGGGGTGCTGAGCCCCCGTTTTCCCCAGCGCCGAGGTGGGAGGGGGGGTCAGGGCTCCACGGCCGAAGGATTCCCCCCACCCCGGGGTGCCGCGACCTACCTGGTGATATCGTACACGAGCAGCGCGCCTGCTGCGCCCCGGTAGTAGCTTCTAGTCACCGACCTGGGGAGGAAGAAGAGGAAGAGGAGGATGAGAGCGGAGGCACAAGCGGGAGAACCCCGCCGCCCCCCGAATTTGAGATTGGGGGGTGTCCTCTTCGTGGGCCGAGCTGCCAGGAAAGCGGGAGAAGCTCCGCAGGCGACTCAAGCGAGGGAAGGGGACCGGCCCCAAACCGGCGTTTTTAGGACCCTCGTCTCGAGCGGGGAGCCGATATTTAATTGCCGGGCGAGTTCGGCTACGCTGATAAAAACATTCCGTTTAATATTGTTATGAACAACGCGGAGGAAGGGAACGGAGCGCACCCTCGATCGGCAGCGCCGGGGGCCGCGGTTTAGCCGTGGCCTCGGCGACGTTGGGTTTACGGTCGGGCTCGATCGTCTTAAAGCTTTTTTCCAACCCAAACGATTCTATACGCCCCCGGCGTTTCAGGCACGGCGCGCTTTGAGCGACGCAGCCGCGCCCGGTTTCGTTCCGGAAAGGGATTTTGAAAATAATAAATAAAAATTAAAAAAAATAACGGCAAGGGTTTGCTCGCAGCTCCGGCACCGCGAGTTTTTTCTTTACCTGAACCTTTCCTGCCCGGCTGTGTCCCAGATCTGCAGCTTCACCGTCTTCCCGCCGACGTTGACGACCTTAGAACCGAATTCCACCCCGATCGTGTGGTTCGAATCCTGTTTGACTGCGGAAACGAGAGGTACCCGATGCGCTACCGGCCGGCTACGAAAGAAGAAATCGAAATTCCCACCGCGCCCGGGATCTCAGCTCCTCCGGCAAACCCCGTTGCGCTCCGGCACGACTTTGCCGCCTGGATTATTCCCCGGCGAAGGGAAGCTCGTTACGAGACGATTTTGCAAGCAGCCGCGCGGAGGAAAGCGAGGAGCGTGCCAGCATACGTGAAATTAAACCCGCCGAGCGCCGAGGAGGAGGAGGAGTGCCTGGCGTTTCACTTCCAACTAAGCAGGCTCCAAGCCTTCCTCCGCCCCGCTACAAAAGAAAACCCAAGGTTTTCAAAAATTTTCAAAAAGAGGCGAAGTTTTTCAGCATTTCGCGGCAAAGCTCTGTTTATCCACCAAACCGTAAAAGCTTTTTTCCAGCGCTGGGCTTGGCAAGGAAAGGTCGAGGCTCGGGAACACAACAAAAAAACCCTTTTTTTTTTTTTTCCTCCTTTCCCCCCCCCCTTTTTTTTTTCCACTGGCAAAAGGTCCCGCAAGAGAAATATTTCGGCGGCGTTTTCCAGCAGCCCGAGAGACGAATCTGGTCGGGAGAGGCCCGGCGCGGCAGCAATAAAACCTAAAATAAACCAACTTACATTTGTTTTCGATGAATTGATGGAGGAGGCAGGACTTCCCCGTGCCGGCGCTCCCTATCACGAGGAACTTGAAGAGGAAATCTGAAGAGAAAGATTTTCAAAACCAAAACAAAACCAAAAAAAGGTGGTTTTTGACACTCGAGGTGCGTCGAGCAGCGGCGGGACGGGGGGGGGGGGGGGGGGACCGGCCGTGAGGAGCAGCCCCCGCAGAGGGGAGCGACCTTGGGGAAGCCATTTCACGCCTGCCTCCGCTCCCTCCTCTTCAAACGCAGCGAAAACCACCCAAAAAACGCTTCCTTCGCTTGCTCCGAGGGGCAACACCCCCACGGCTGCTCGCCCCATAAGCGCCCAGCCCCTATAGGGGCCTCAGGTGCCCCCCACCCACCCGCCCTGCACCCCTACACCGGGCCCCAGTACACCCATACTGCGTGCAGGGCCCCGCACGGAGCCCTGTACGCTCCCAATAGGGCCGCCACCCCACATAGGGCCCCCCACACCCCCTATAGAGCCCCACAGAATGCCCCCCCCATTCCCTATAGGGCCCCATCCCACACAGGGCCCCACAGACACTCTATAGGGCCCCCATCCCACACAGGGGCCCAATACACTCCCTATAGAGCCCCCAGACCCCCTATAGAGACCCACAGAATGCCCCCCCCCATTCCCTATAGGGCCCCCATCCCACACAGGGCCCCACAGACACCCTATAGGGCACCCATCCCACACAGGGGCCCCCAGACCTCTTGTAGGACCCCACAGACACCCTACAGGGCCCCCATCCCACACAGGAGCCCAATACACTCCCGATAGGGCCCCAGACCCCCTATAGGGCCCTGCAGACACCCCCCCCCCCCCCCATTCCCTATAGGACCCCATCCCACACTGGGGCCCAATACACTTCCTATAGGGCCCCTAGACCCCCATAGGGCCCCCAGACTCCCTATAGGGCCCCACAGATACCCCCCCATCCCACACAGGGGCCCCCAGAAACCCCCCCCATCCCACACAGGGCTCCTGTATGCTTCCTATAGGGCCCCCATCCCACACAGGGCCCCACAGGGCCCCACAGATACCCCCCCCATCCCACAGAGGGGCCCCATGTGTGGGATGGGGCCCCTCAGACCTTCTGTAGGACCCACAGACACCCTATAGGGCCCCCATCCCACACAGGGGCCCCACACACTCCCTATAGGGTCCCCAGACCCCCTATAGGGCCCCACAGAAACTCCCCCTACATTCCCTATAGGGCCCCCATCCCCCTGTAGGGCCCACAGACACCCTATATGGTCCCCATCCCACACAGTGGCCCCATACACTCCCTATAGGGCCCCCAGACTCCCCCCCCCATCCCGCAGATGGGCCCCACACACTCCCTATAGGGCCCCCATCCCACACAGGGCCCCACAGACCCCTTATAGGGCCACAGACTCCCTATAGGGCCCCCACACACTCCCTATAGGGCCCCCATCCCACACAGGGCCCCACAGACTCCCTGTAGGGCCCACACACACTCCCTATAGGGCCTCCATCCCACACAGGGCCCCACAGACCCCTTATAGGGCCCACAGACTCCCTATAGGGCCCCCACACACTCCCTATAGGGCCTCCATCCCACACAGGGGCCCACGGACACCCCCCTCCGTCCCACACACTCCCTATAGGCCCCCCATCCCATATAGGGCCCTACGGCCCCGACACCACCCTGCCAGGCCGGCCGAAGACCCCCCCGGCCTCCCACCCAACCCACCGTAGGTCTCGGACATGGCTGGAGCCGCCGGACCGGGCCCCGCCGCCGCCACCGCTGCCGCCGCTACCGGGCCGTACGGAAGGGAGCGGGCACAATATGGCGGCGCCCAGGCGAGCCGCTTCCGGGTTCTGCGCGCCTGCGCGGCAGCGGAGGGGGGGAAACACCAGCAGAGGGGTGGAGCCGGACTGAAGAAAAGAGGCGTGGCGAAGGCGCGGTGGGCGGGGCTAGAGGAGCACCGGGATCCTCGGTCCTAAACTCCCGCCCGGCCTCAAACCGCTCGGGGGGGGCCCCCCACCTCCCGGGCTCCCCCGCAGCCCCGGCCCCCCCCCGAGCCCCGGGGCCACCCCCAAAGCCCCCCCAGCACTGACCCCAACCCCTTCCTCAGCTCCCCCCCACCCCGCAGCCCTGACCCTGGCCCTAACCCCCCCCCCGGCCCCAAACTCGCCCCCCCCCGCCCCAAACCCCCCCCCCCGCCCCCCAAATCCATGGCCCCCCCCAAATCCATGCCCCCCCCAATCCCGATCCCCTTCCCTCCCCACCAGTAGCAGAGCAAACGAGCGGCGGGACACAGGGGGGGTTTATTTTGGGGGGGGGGGGAGTGGTGGAAAGAGGCTCCAGGTGCAATGTCTGCAGAGAGACCCTGGGTACAATGCTGGGGGGGGGGGGGGGGGCTGGACCCCCCCCTGGGGGTCAGAGGGAGAGGGGTGGGGGGGCCAAGGAAGGGGTGGGGGGGCCAAGGAAGGGGTAGGGGGGTGAAGGAAGGGGTGGGGGGCGAAGGGTCGGCCGCCTCGGGGCAAACTTACCTTCGGGGAGGGGGGAAAGGGGGTTTAGCGAGGGGGGGGATTTTTTTGGGGGGGTGTGTGTGGTGTTTTTGGGGGGGGGGTCACTTTTTGGCGAAGGAGATCTTCATGGCATTGTTCTGGGTGATCTTGAAACCCTGGAGGGCGTCGCGGGCGGCCCCCGCCTGCACCTCGTTATCGAACTCGACGAAGGCGATGTCGTGCCGGCCTGGCACCAACCGTACCTCCTTGAAACCGGGGAATCTGGAGGGGGGGGGGGCACAGCGGTTAGCGGGGGGCCCCCCCAGATTCCGCCCCCCCCCCCCCCCCCCCTTCCCACTCACTGGTTGAAGAGCATGGAGAGCATCAGCTCGTTGGTCTCCTCGGGCAGGTTGGTGAGGAAGAGGATGTGATTCGGGGGGTTCTCCGACAGCTGAAGGGGGGGGAAAGGGGGTGTCAGCCCCAACGAGAGGCGGGGGAGCCCCCCCAAAAGGCTCACGTCCCCTCTCCCGCCGCAAAACACACACCCCCCCCCCCCGCCCAGGCTCAGGGTGTTTTTTGGACGCCGTGGTCCGTTCGGCATCAAATTTTGGGGTGGGGGTACCCCCGTTAACTCACCGGCTGCGACGGGGGCATCTGGCCTGGCATCACTTGCTGGGGGGGCATAGCTCCCGGGGGGATCCCACCGGGAGTCATGCCGGGCGGGGGGATCATACCGGGCGGAGGCATATAAGGAGGTTGCCCCGCCATATGGTGCATCATACGGGGTGCTTGGTTCAACGGTGGCATTCCCTGTGGGGGGGGGAAAAAAAAGACAGGCTCAGCGCCTGCAAACCCCACATAAAAAAAAAAAAAACCACAAAAAAAGCCAAACTGCCCCCTCCCGACTCACGGGAACGGTTCCCTGAACGCCACCCGGCGCCGGCGTGCCGGTCCCGGCGCCGGTTTTCTTCGCCGTCGGGGCGTCTTGACCTTTGGGTTTCCTTTTCTCCCGCTTACGGTCGCGTTCCACGAAAGTGCCTTTCATTTTGGCGATGATATCCGAATCCGTCTTGGCGTACTGGATCCGCTGCGGGAGAAGGAGCCGGCGGTGAGCGGGAACGGTTTAGGCAGCGGCGGTGGTGGTGGTGGTGGTGGTGGGGGGGGTTGTGCTCCATGGGGATTTGGGGGGGGACACGCGGGAGGTTCTGGGGGGGCTCACCATGGGTTTGTCGTAGAAGGGGAAGCCCTGCATGGAGCGGAGGGCGTTGGTGGCGCTGCTGATCTCTTTGAAGATGACGAAGGCTTGGCCCCTCATCTTCAAGCTACGCGACACCAGGATATCCAGGATTTGACCGAATTGGGAGAAAATGGCGTAGAGGGATTTCTTCAGCTCTGGGGAAAAGAGAGGAGGGGGAAGAGGATGAGGGGGGAGGAAGGCTGGACCCCCTCCTCCCCGCCCCGGCCCCCTCCCCGAAACCCCTCACCGTCCTTCTTGATCTTCTCGTTGAGGTTGTTGATGTAGATGGTGTGGTTGGGGCGCGCGTCCTGCACCGCCATGTCGGGCACCCTGTGCCTGTGGGGAGGGAAAAGGGGGGGGGGGGGGGGGGCGCTGAGGGGGGCTGGGGGGGGGGGGCTACCCCCCCCCAACCCCCCCGTACGGGGGCTCCTCGGGGGGGAACCCCCGGCAGAGATGAAGGAGAAGCTGCCCCAGGGAGGGGGAAAGGGTTTGGGGGGGGGGGGGGGAATACCCCGGTGAGGAAGGGGTCACCCCCCCCCCCCACAGGCGCCGGTAAGGAAGGGGTTAATCCCCCCCCCCGCTCCCGGGTGTCGCTCCACCCGGGTCCCCCCGCCCCGTGGGGACTCCCCATCCGGGCCAGACCCCTCACCCCCCCCCAAGACCCCTTCAGGCCCCCCCAGAACCCCCCGGGCCCCCCCAGAACCCCCCGGTTGTTCCCCCCCCCGGTCCCCAGCGCGGCCCCTCACCGCCCGCCGCCGCCTCAGCCGCGTGCACCGCCTCCAACCAGCCAATAGCCACGCAGCACCCGCGCTCCTCCGCCCGCCCACCGCCGCCTCCTCCAATCAGAGCGAGGCAGGTACCCGGCGCGGCGAGCCAATCAGAGCGGGGAGCGGCCTAGCCGGCGGCGGGAAGCGGTAGAACTTTGACCTCCGACCCCGCGCTTCCGCCCCGCCGCCCTTTGACCCTCGCATGGCCCAGGTCCCCCCCCCGCCGCCGCCGCCGCCGCCACCCCCCCCGCCGCCGCCGCTTCCCCCACCGGGCCGGTTCCTGCGGGACTCGCTAGAGCGGGCGGGGGCTACGCTAGGGGAGGACGGCGGCGTCCGGGAGCTGCTGCGGCGCCGGCGGGAGAGGTGGGGGCCGAGGGTGCGCTGGGCCCGGCCTGAACCCGGGGGGGCGGCGGCGGGGGGGTCCCGGGCCTGACCTGAACCGGGGTGCGCTGGGGGGGGACACCCCCCCCCTACTGATTGGGGGGCCCCGTAGCTGGAGGGTTCCCTCTCTTGGGGGGGGGGTCTATCCCCACAGGGTTGGGGTCCCCCATCCTGCCCTAGCTTCGGGGGGGGGGGTGTCCCCCCACTTTCTCGGGGTCCCCTGACCCTTAACCCCCCCCCTCAAAGCTTCAGCGGCCCCCTGACATGGCTCCTTTTCCACCGCCCGGCACCGCCCCTCATCCAGGATGGACCCCAGTAAGTGTTTGGGGGGGGGGGGGGGGTGTCACAATATGGGGGTGCTGCTGGACCCCCCCAAATGTGTGTGTGTGTGTCCCCCCCCCACAGGTGCGGGCTGGTGGCCCTATGGATGGCGGCGTCGCTGCTGGCCCCCACCCACGGCGTGGGGCTGGAGGAGCTGGTGGGGGCGGCGCGGGACCGCGGCTTCACCGCCCGGGGCGAGATGTTCTCCGGTACGGGGTGGGGGGGCACCCCTTGTCGTTGTGGGGGGATTGGGGGTGTCCCAGTGTCATGTGTGTCCCTGTCCGTCCCCCCCCCCCCCCCATTTTGTCCCCGCAGCGGCTGACATGGCGGCGCTGGCCCAAGAGCTCTTCCCTTGCCGCGCCGAGCTGCTTTCGGGGGGCTTGGAGGGACCCAACCGCCCCCGGATCCTGCGTCACCTCGTCGGGGGGCTCCCCCTCCTGTGCCGTATCCTCCTGTCATCTGAGAGGGGAGGGGCTTTTTTTAAGGGGGGGGGGGGGGGGGACGGGGACGGACACCCCCACACCCCCCCTCCCCAGCCCTTAACGTCCCCCCCCCAGCTACGACGAGGACAGCAACCACGAGCCCTGCCGCCGCCGCGGCCACAAAGCTCACTGGGCCGTGCTGACGGGTGAGAAAAAGGGGGGGGGACACGACACCCACACACGACACCCCTAGTTGTGCGTGGGGGGGGGGGTCACCTTCACGGGGGGGGGGGGGGGGGGGGCGCCCAGGGGTGACGCTGTGGTGTCCCGTCCCCCCCAAGGCGTTCTGCTGGGCATCCGAAGCGCGGCGCCGAGCCCGACTTACCGGCCGGACCCCGAAATCCCCAACCTTTTCCACCCGCCGCCGTCGTTTGAAGCGGGGCAAACGATGTTCGGGGGGGGCGGGGAATTATTGGGGGGGGGGGCCCCACCCGCCGGCAGGGGTGCTGGTGCTGGCGCAGCAGGGGAAGAGCCCCCGCTGCCAGCTTTGGGGTTTGGGGGGGCTGCACGACAGCAACGCGCAGCTGAGGGAGCTGAGCCCCCGCCGCCACGGCGACGGCCATCGCTACGGTGGTGCCGGCGGGGGGGCTGGGGGACGGGCTTGCGGGGGAAGGCCGTGCTGCTGCACCCCCAAAGCGGACCCCCCCCTCCCCCGGACCCCCCCCCACAATAAACCTGGTTAAGGGAGGGGGGGGGGGGGGGGGGGGCTTCCCCTTCCCGGTACCGGTTGTGCTGTCCTGGGTGGGTGGGTGGGGGGTGTTTGGGGTGGCTTCTGGGGGGGAGGTGGGGGCTGCACCCCCCCCCCCCCCCCCCCCCGGGGGTCTCCCTGGGGGTTGGGGGGGGGGGGGGGCAGTGGGGGGGGTCCAAGGGGGCGGGGGGGGGTGTTTCTGGGGGGCAGGGGGGGGTCCTCCGGTTGTGCTGTTTTGGGGTGGCCCCTGGGGAGGTGGGGGTTGGGGTCCCCCCTGGGAAGAGGCTGCGGGGGGGGGGGGGGGGGCAGGGGTTTTTTCTGGGGGACCCCCCCCCCCCAAGGCAAGGGAATACGGGGGGACGCATGCGCAATGGGGTGCCATGGGGAGGGGATTTTTCGCGCATGCGCGCTCCCGGCGTGGGCGAGGCCTCCGCGTATGCTCTGCTTCTCCCATTGGCTGGCGGCGGAGGGGGGGTGTGGCCGCAGACCCGGAAGCGGCGGGATGGCGCGGAGCGGGGTGAACGTGAGCGGAGCTGACCGGACCGGGCGCCCTGGTGCCCTTTGACCCCTGACCCCCCCCCCCCTTACCGGAGCCCTTTGATCCCTGACCTCCCCCCGGTGCTCCCAACACCGCTGTCCCTATGGCGGCGACCCGACCTAAGGCCTCTACCGTAGCCTTACGGGGATTGCACCGGGGCTGGGGCCTTGCAGGGCCTCACGGCTGAGGAGGCCCGGCGGGCGCGGGAGGCCCGGAGCCGCCCGGAGCCCCCCCGGCAGAAGGTGAGTGTGTGCCGGGGCGGGGACGGGAGCCCCCAGGACCGACCCCTAACCTGTGGCCCCCCCCGCCTCTTCCCAGCTCAGCGAGAGGGCCCGGGAGCGGCGGGTGCCCGTCTCCCGCCTCGGGCGGCTGGCCAGCTTCGGAGGTACGGGGAAGGGGGGGGGGAAGAGGAGGAGGATGGTGGGGGGCTCGGGAATATTGGGGGGGGGGGTCCTCTCTGAGTTGTGTGTGTCTCTTCCCCCTCCAGGACTGGCCGTGGGGCTCGGCGTGGGGGCCCTGGCCCCAGGCGGCGCGGGCGAAGCTGAGCGGCGAGGGCAAGCCCAGGGGTGAGTATGGAAATGGGGGGGGGGGGGGCTCTGTGCTCCCTACACCCCATTTTAGGGGCTCGCTCAGCTTGTGGGGCCCCCCCTTTAGCCGCCGGCTCCCCGCTGGACTCCAGCCCCCTCCCCTCGGAAGCCAACGCCGAGCGGATCGTAGCCACGCTGTGCCGGGTGCGGGGGGCCGCCCTCAAGCTGGGGCAGATGCTCAGCATCCAAGGTGGGCACCCCAGGGCCCCCCCCCGGCCCCCCCCCCCCCCCCCCCCCGGGCACCCCAGGGGGGTGGAACAGCCTTGGGGTGACTCTGGGCTGGAGTGAGGGGGGGGATTTGGGGTCCCAGGGGATTGGGGTGGGGTGTGGGCGTCCCTGGGGCTGGGTTGGGGTGAAGTGTGGGGGTCCTGGGGTGCTGGGTGGGGGGGGTCCATAGGGCTGGGTTGGGCTCTGGGGTGGGTGTGTGGGGGGGTCCCACAGCTCTGGGGTGGGGTGGGGGGGTCCCTGGGGCAGGGTTGGGGTCAGGGTGGGGTGTGGGGGGGGTCCCACAGCTCTGGGCTGGGGTGGGGGGTCCCTGGGGGCAGGGTTGGGGTCAGGGTGGGGTGGGGGGGGGTCCCACAGCTCTCAGGTGGGGTGGGGGGTCCCTGGGGCAGGGTTGGGGTCAGGGTGGGGTGTGGGGGGGGTCCCATGGCTCTCGGGGTGGGGGTTGGGGGGTCCCACGTCTCTGGGCTGGGGTAGGGGGGGTCCCTGGGGCTGGGTTGGGCTCTGGGGTGGGGTATGTGGGGGTCCCATGGCTCTGGGGTGGGGTGGGGGGTGGTGGTCCCACGTCTCTGGGGTGGGGGGGTCCCTGGGGCTGGGTTGGGGTCAGGGTGGGGTGTGGGGGGGGTCCCATGGGCCCTGGGGTGGGGGTCCCATGGCTCTGGGGTGGGGTTGGGGGTCCCTAGGGCTGGGTTGGGCTCTGGGGTGGGGGGGGGGGGGTGTCCCTACGGCTGGGTTGGGCTCTGGGGTGGGGTGTGGGGGGGGTCCCACGTCTCTGGGGTAGGGTGTGGGGGTCCCAGCTCCCCGACACTCCCCCCCCCCCCCCCCCGCAGACGCCAGCTTCCTCAGCCCGCAGCTGCAGCGGATCTTCGAGCGCGTCCGGCCAAAGCGCCGACTTCATGCCGCGCTGGCAGACCACCGTGAGCGGCTTTTGGGGGGAGCGCCGGGCCGGGGCTCACCCCCCCCCACACCCCCTGAGTTTTGGGGGGGACGGGGGCAGGAGAGCAGGGTCTGGGGGTGTTGGCTGAGCTCCCCCCCCCCCCCCCCCACCCCGATCCCGCAGCAAGTGCTGGCGGAGGAGCTGGGCCCCGGCTGGCGGGAGAAGATGTCGGCTTTCGAGGAGACGCCCTTCGCCGCCGCCTCCATCGGGCAGGTGCACCTCGGGGTGCTGCGGGACGGCACCCAGCTGGCCGTCAAGATCCAGGTGAGCCCCGAGGCGGATGGGGGGGAGACACACGGGATGGTTTTAGGGGGGGGTGGGGAGGGGGGCAAGGGGTGCCCCACCCCACTTCTATCCTCCCACAGTATCCCGGGATCGCCCAGAGCATCCGCAGCGACGTGGATAATCTCCTTTCCCTGCTCAAGATGAGCGTGGCGCTGCCGGAGGGTGAGGTCTCCCTTGGGGGAGAGGGGTGGGGATCCCCAAAATCTTTTTTGGGGGGGCTGGGTTGTCCCCTAAATCCTTGTCTTCCCCCCCTCCCCGCCACCTCCCCAGGTCTTTTCGCCGATAAATCCTTGCAGGTCTTGCAGAGGGAGCTGGAGTGGGAATGCGACTATCGCCGGGAAGCCGACTGCGCCCGGACCTTCGGGTAGGGGTGGGGGGGCACAGGAGGGTTTTAGGGGGGGGGTTCCCGGTGCCTGTCTCACCCCCACACCCCCCCCTCCCCTCCCTCCAGGCATCTCCTGCGCGATGACCCCTTCTTCTCGGTGCCGCGGGTGGTGGACGAGCTGACGGGCGTCCCGCGTCCTCTCCATGGAACTGGGGAGCGGCGTCCCCCTCGACCGGTGCCGGGATCTCCCCCAGGATTTACGGGACCAAGCGAGTCATCCCCCAATTTTGGCAAAGGGGGAGGAAGAGGAGGGGGTCCTGTGCCTTCCCCCCCTTCCCTAACCCTGCTCCCCCTCTTCTCGGTACCCCCAGATCTGCGCCAACCTGCTGCGCCTCTGCCTGCGGGAGCTTTTCGAGTTCCGCTTCATGCAGACCGATCCCAACTGGGCGAATTTCCTCTACGACGCCAACCGACATAGGGTGAGCGCCTGAAAGTGGGGTGGGGGGGCTGCAAGGTATAGACACCCCCCCCACACCCCCCAAAACAGAGCCCCTCACCCCCAATCCGACCCCTGAGCACCCATATCCCCCCCCCGCCTCGCTCCCAGGTGACTCTGTTGGATTTCGGGGCGAGCCGCTCTTTCGACAAGGAGTTCACGGATCACTATATCGAGGTAATGGGGTGCTGGGGGGTTTGTGGGGGGTGTACCCCGCGTTCCCCCCACCCCAAAATCTCCACGCCGTGCCCCCACCCTGTTCCCCAGGTGATCCGGGCTGCGGCTGACGGAGACCGGGCCAAAGTGCTGCAGAAATCCCGAGACCTCAAATTCCTTACGGGCTTCGAGACCAAGGTGAGGGTCTCGGGGAGCAGGCACCCCCACCAACACCCCCCACCCTCTCTTTTTGGGGGTGCCCCTTCCCTCACCAGCCCCCCCCCCCCCCCTAAATTGCAGGCGTTTGAGGTGGCCCACGTCGATGCGGTGATGATCCTGGGCGAAGCCTTTTCGGGGGGGCAACCCTTCGATTTCGGGGGGCAGGGGACGGCCCGGCGGGTGCAGGCGCTGCTCCCCGACATGCTGCGGCACCGCCTGGCCCCCCCCCCCGAACAAACCTATTTCCCTCCACCGCAAATGGCGGGGGCCTTCCTCGCCTGCGCCCGCCTGGGGGGCCGCGTCCCCTGGCCGCGACCTCTTCGAGGAGCGCTATGCCTGTTACTGGGGTGGGGGGGGGGGTGTGCCCCCCCCAAAAATCGGGGGACCCCCCCCCCAACCTGATGGACCCCCACCCTGAAGCTCTTTCCCCCCCCCCCCCCAATAAAGGATGAATCCACCCATAAATGGGTGCTGGGAGTGGGGGGGCCTGAGTTTTGGGGTGGGGGGGTGCAGTTTTGGGGGGGCTGTCCCGATTTATTGGGGGGCTGTCCCGATTTATTGGGGGGGGGGGGGGGCGGCTGCTTGCGGGGAGACCACATGGAGGAGGGCGGGGAGAGCAGGGAGCGAGGGAGGGTGTGGCGTAATCTGCATATTCATGAGAGCGTCAGCCAATGCCAGCCGTCGCCCAGCTCTAGCGGGAAACGGGGTGTGGGAGGTGATTTCATTTGCATATTCATAAAGGAGGAGCGGGGCGAGTCCGACAGTGGGTGGGGTGGGGGGGCGTGGCTTCATCTGTATATGGACGGAGGGGAGGGCGGGGCGCGGCAGGCGCGTGCGTGCAGCCGTATAACCACAGCCCCCCCCCCCCCCCCCCCCCCCCCCCTCCCGGAGCCGAGTAGAACCGAACGGATCCGGCCAGGAGCCGAGTGCTGCCGAACGGATCCGGCCGGAGCCGAAGGGGGGCCGAAGCTGGGGGAAGAGAAGGAGGGGCGGGGGGGGGGGGGCGGGCTGAGCCCCCGGGCGCGGCGGCGGGTAAGGCGGCACACCGGGGCGGAGAGGGGGGGGGACACAACACGACGACGACCCTCGGTGTACCGGTGGGGAGGGGCGGGGGGGGGGGGGCACCTCTCCCGGCTCCGTGCCTAGCTGCTCCGTTAGGGTGGGACCCCCGGGAGACGTAAGACCCCCCCACACTTAGCGCTGGGGGGGGGGCCCTGTCCCTTCAGGGCCTGGACGCTGCATCCCTCTCCTTGGGCTCCACAGAACCGCGGGGCTGGGGTGTCCCCCCCCCCCCCCAAATCCCCAACCCACGGGGGAGCAGCCCTTCGGGCTGCTCCCCCGTGGGTTGGGGATTTGGGGGGGGGGGGGGACACCCCCATATTTCTTCCCCCCCCCCCCAGGGCCGGGCGATGAACAAGCTGCGGCAGAGCCTGCGTCGGAAAAGCCGGCCTACGTGCCGGAGGCGGCGCGGCCGCACCAGTGGCAGGCGGACGAGGAGGCCGTGCGCCGCGGGAAGTGCAGCTTCCCCGTGCGGGTGAGCGGGGGGGGGAAAAGGGGGGGAAAAGGGGGGGATCCCCCCCCACCCAACCCAACCCACCCACCCATGCCAGCGTGGCACCCATGGGTGGGGGGGTGAGGGATGCGGGGTGCTGTGGGGATATGGGATGCTCCGGGGTCGGGGAGGTGGGGTGCTCGGTGGTACGGGATGCTCTAGGGTCAGGGATGCGGGGTGCTGGGGGATAGGGGATGCTCTGAGTGCGAGGGATGCGGGATGCTCGGTGGTACGGGATGCTCCGGGGTCAGGGATACGGGATGCTCCCGTGTGAGGGATGCGGGATGCTCGGTGGTACGGGATGCTCCGGGGTCAGGGATACGGGATGCTCCAGAGTCAGGATGCGGGATGCTCTCAGATCAGGGGGGACGGGATGCTGTGGGATACGGGATGCTCTGAGTGCGAGGGATGTGGGATGCTCGGTGGTACGGGATGCTCTGGAGTCAGGGATATGGGATGCTCCCGTGTGAGGGATGCGGGATGCTCGGTGGTACGGGATGCTCCGGGGTCAGGGATACAGGATGCTCCAGTGTGAGGGATGCAGGATGCTCGGTGGTACGGGATGTTCCAGGGTCAGGGATACGGGATGTTCCGGGGTCAGGGATGCGGGATGCTCCGGGGTCAGGGATGCGGGATGCTCTCAGATCAGGGGGGGACGGGATGCTGTGGGATACGGGATGCTCCGGTGTGAGGGATGCGGGATGCTCGGTGGTACGGGATGCTCCGGGGTCAGGGATACGGGATGCTCCCGTGTGAGGGATGCGGGATGCTCGGTGGTACGGGAATGCTCCGGGGTCAGGGATACGGGATGCTCCGGTGTGAGGGATGCGGGATGCTCAGTGGTACGGGATGCTCCGGTGTGAGGGATACGGGATGCTCCGGTGTGAGGGATGCAGGATGCTCGGTGGTACGGGATGTTCCGGGGTCAGGGATACGGGATGCTCCGGGGTCAGGGATGCGGGATGTTCTCAGATCAGGGGGACGGGATGCTGTGGGATACGGGATGCTCTGAGTGCGAGGGATGTGGGATGCTCGGTGGTACGGGATGCTCTGGAGTCAGGGATATGGGATGCTCCCGTGTGAGGGATGCGGGATGCTCGGTGGTACGGGATGCTCCGGGGTCAGGGATACAGGATGCTCCGGTGTGAGGGATGCGGGATGCTCGGTGGTACAGGATGCTCCGGGGTCAGGGATACGGGATGCTCCGGTGTGAGGGATGCGGGATGCTCGGTGGTGCGGGATGCTCCGGGGTCAGGGATACGGGATGCTCCAGAGTCAGGGATGCGGGATGCTCTCAGATCAGGGGGACGGGATGCTGTGGGATACGGGATGCTCTGAGTGCGAGGGATGTGGGATGCTCGGTGGTACGGGATGCTCTGGAGTCAGGGATATGGGATGCTCCCGTGTGAGGGATGCGGGATGCTCGGTGGTACGGGATGCTCCGGGGTCAGGGATACGGGATGCTCCGGTGTGAGGGATGCAGGATGCTCGGTGGTACGGGATGTTCCAGGGTCAGTGTACGGGATGTTCCGGGGTCAGGGATGCGGGATGCTCCGGGTCAGGGATGCGGGATGCTCTCAGATCAGGGGGGACGGGATGCTGTGGGATACGGGATGCTCCGGTGTGAGGGATGCGGGATGCTCGGTGGTACGGGATGCTCCGGGGTCAGGGATACGGGATGCTCCGGTGTGAGGGATGCGGGATGCTCGGTGGTGCGGGATGCTCCGGGGTCAGGGATACAGGATGCTCCGGTGTGAGGGATGCGGGATGCTCGGTGGTACGGGGATGCTCCGGGGTCAGGGATACGGGATGCTCCGGTGTGAGGGATGCGGGATGCTCGGTGGTACGGGATGTTCCGGGGTCAGGGATACGGGATGCTCCGGGGTCAGGGATGCGGGATGGTCTCAGATCAGGGGGGACGGGATGCTGTGGGATACGGGATGCTCCCGGTGTGAGGGATGCGGGATGCTCGGTGGTACGGGATGCTCCGGGGTCAGGGATACGGGATGCTCCGGTGTGAGGGATGCGGGATGCTCGGTGGTACGGGATGCTCCGGGGTCAGGGATACGGGATGCTCCGGTGTGAGGGATGCGGGATGCTCGGTGGTGCGGGATGCTCCGGGGTCAGGGATACGGGATGCTCCAGAGTCAGGGATGCGGGATGCTCTCAGATCAGGGGGGACGGGATGCTGTGGGATACGGGATGCTCCGGTGTGAGGGATGTGGGATGCTCAGTGGTACAGGATGCTCTGGTGTGAGGGATGCGGGATGCTCCGGGGTCAGGGATACGGGATACTCTGGGGTCAGGGATACAGGATGCTGTGGGATGCGGGATGCTCCGGGGTCAGGGATGCGGGATGCTCGGTGATACGGGATGCTCCGGTGCAAGGGATATGGGATGCTCCAGAGTCAGGGATGTGGGATGCTCTCAGATCAGGGGGTACGGGATGCTGTGGGATACGGGATGCTCCGGGGTCAGGGATGCGGGATGCTCGGTGATACGGGATGCTCTAGTGCGAGGGATGCGGGATGCTCCAGAGTCAGGAATGCGGGATGCTCTCAGATCAGGGGGTACGGGATGCTGTGGGATGCGGGATGCTCCGGGGTCAGGGATGCGGGATGCTCGGTGATACGGGATGCTCCGGTGCAAGGGATATGGGATGCTCCAGAGTCAGGGATGTGGGATGCTCTCAGATCAGGGGGGACGGGATGCTGTGGGATACGGGATGCTCCGGTGTGAGGGATGCGGGATGCTCAGTGGTACAGGATGCACTGGTGCGAGGGATGTGGGATGCTCTGGGGTCAGGGATGCTCTGGGGTCAGGGATGCGGGATGCTCTGGCATATGGGATGCACTGGTGCAAGGGATGCAGCATGCTCCAGGATCAGGGATACGGGATGCTCTGTGATGCGGGATGTTTCTGGGGTCAGGGATACAGGATGCTCTGGGATACAGGATGCTCTGGTGTGAGGGATGCAGGATGCTCCAGGGTCAGGGATATGGGATGCTCTGGGATACGGGATGCACTGGTGTGAGGGATGCAGGATGCTGTGGGGTCAGGGATACGGGATGCTTGGTGATACGGGATGCTCCGGTGTGAGGGATGCAGGATGCTCTGGCATACACGATGCTCCGGGATATGGGATGTTCCGGTACAAGGGATGCAGGATGCTCTGCGGTCAGGGATGTGGGATGCTCTGGGATACGGGATGCTCTGGTACAAGGGATGTAGGATGCTCTGAGGTGAGGGATATGGGATGCTCTGGGATACGGGATGCTCTGGTACAAGGGATGCAGGATGCTCTGAGGTGAGGGATACGGGATGCTCTGGGATGCGGGATGTTCTGGGGCTGGGGATGCAGGATGCTCTGGTGCAGGGCATGTCGGATGCTCCGGGGTCAGGGATGCAGGATGCTCTGGGGTCAGGGATGCGGGATGCTCCGGTGCAGGTGATGTGGGATGCTCCGGTGTGAGGGATGCAGGGTGCTCCAGGGCAGGGGATGTGGGATGCTCCAGGGTCAGGGATACGGGATGTTGGATGCTCTGGGGCAAGGGATACGGGATGCTGTGGCTCAAGGGATGTAGGATTCTCCAGGGCAGGGGATGCGGGATGCTCCAGGGTTGGGGATGCGGGATGCTCCGGGGCAAGGGATACGGGATGCTCCGGTGCAGGGACGCGGGATGCCCTGGCCTGGGTGCCACAGGGACGTTTCGGGGGGGGTGCGGGTGGGGGTCCCTGCCTGATGGGTGCCCCCCCCCAGTACCTGGGGCACGCGGAGGTGGACGAGTCGCGGGGGATGCACGTCTGCGAGGAGGCCGTGAAGAAGCTGAAGGCGGTGAGCGCTTCCCCCCCCCCCCCCCCCCCCATCCCGGGGTGGGGGTGGGGCCCTCGCCTACCCCCTGACCCCCACCCCCACCCCCCCCCACCCCCTCGCAGAGCGGCCGCAAAGCCGTGAAGTCGGTGCTGTGGGTGTCGGCGGACGGGCTTCGCGTGGTCGACGACAAAACCAAGGTGAGCGGGTGCCCGAGGCGGCCGCCGTCAGGGGCGATGGGTGGGGGGGGGGGGATCCTGGGTGACGACCCCCACCCCCTCCCCCTCTCCCCCCTCCCCCTCTCCCCCTCCCCCCAGGACCTCCTCGTCGATCAGACCATCGAGAAGGTTTCCTTCTGCGCCCCCGACCGTAACTTCGACAAAGCCTTTTCCTACATCTGCCGGGACGGCACCACGCGCCGCTGGATCTGCCACTGCTTCCTGGCCCTCAAGGACTCCGTGGGTGCCGGGGAACGGGCTCCGGGGGCTCCGGAATGGGAATACGGGAAGCTCAGGGATTACGGGATGCTGAGGGCTCGGGGATACGGGAGGCTCCGGGGTCGCGGATACGGGAGGCTGCAGGATTGGGGAGGCTCAGGGGTGGAAGTGCGGGATGCTGCAAGGTCGGGGATGCAGGATGCTGCGAGGTCGGGGATGTGGGATGCGGAGAGTCTGGGATATGGGATAGTCCGGGATGGGGATACGGGAGGTTCTGGGGTCAGGGATACAGGATGCTCTGGGGTTGAGGATACAGGATGCTCCGGGGCCAAGGATGCGGGATGCTCAGGGCCGGGGATATGGGATGGTCCAGGGTCAGGGATACAGGGGTGCTCTGGGATTGGGGATGCGGGATGCTCTGGGATCAGGGATGCGGGATGCTCCAGGATGGGGATATGGGATGGTCCACGGTCAGGGATACAGGATGCTCTGGGATTGGGGATGCGGGATGCTTTGCGATCAGGGATATGGGATGCTCCAGGGTCAGGGATACAGGATGCTCTGGGATTGGGGATATGGGATGCTCCAGGATGGGGATATGGGATGGTCCAGGGTCAGGGATACGGGATGCTCTGGGATTGGGGATGCGGGATGCTCTGGGATCAGGGATGCGGGAGGTTCCGGGATCAGGGATATGGAAGGCTCCAGGATGGGGCTACAGAACGTTCTGGTGTGCGGAATACGGACCGCTCCGGGGTCAGGGATACGGGATGCTCCCGGGCAGGCGTACGGGACCCCCCACCCCCCAACCCCAGCCTCTTCGGGAGGGTGCTGCCGGTGCCACCCTGACCCCCCCCACCCCCCCCTACCCCGGGCAGGGCGAGCGGCTGAGCCACGCCGTGGGCTGCGCCTTCGCCGCCTGCCTGGAGCGCAAACAGCGGCGGGAGAAGGAGTGCGGCCTCACCGCCGCCTTCGACGCCTCCCGCGCCGGCTCCTTCCGCGCCCCCGACAAAAAACGGGGTGAGCGCCTTGGGGGGGGGGGGGGGGGGGGTAAGGTGGGGTGGGGGGGTGCATACAACGTACCTAACACCCCCCCCTCCCCGCCCTTATTTCTCCCCACAGATGAGGTCCCCCCCGCCGAACCCCCCATCCCGGCGCAGCCCGGTAACACCTCACCGGTGCCGACCGTCGCGGCGGCGGCCTCGCCGATGGACGGGGGCGCCGGGGGGGTTCCCCAGCGCGCCATCCCCCGCCGGCACGCTCCCTTGGAGCAGTTGGTCCGCCAAGGTTCCTTCCGCGGTTTTCCGAGCCTCAGCCGGCAAAATTCCCCCTTCAAACGGCAGCTCTCCCTCCGCCTCAACGAGCTGCCCTCCACCCTCCAGCGCCGGGACGGCGGCCAGGCCCGAGGCCCCGGTGAGGGGCGTCTGGGGGGGGGGGGGGGGGGGGGACACGGTTTTGGGGAGCTGAGGGGAGGAGGAAGAGGAGGAGGAAGAGGAGGGGGTCACTTGGCTCTGTTTTTTCTTCTCCCCCCCCCCCCAAATTTTCGCAGAGGCGGAGGCGAGCCCCCCCGGGGCGAGCGACGGGATCGGCGATCTCTGCACGCAGATCGACGCCTCCTTCGCCTGCCCCCCCCCCACCCGCCGGAGACCCCAACGGCACCCCCACCCCCCCCCGCCGAGGGGGGCCTCGCAGGTGACCCCCTCCCCCCCCTTCCCCCTCCCCCCCCTCGCCCCCCTCCCCCCCCTTCCCTTTCTTCCCCCCCCCCCATCTATATTGGGGTCCTCTTGTCCGGAGTTGGGGGGGGTGGGGGGCTCCTGCATCCCCCCCTCCTCCCAGCCCTTCATCCCTCCTCTTCCTCCTCGCAGGCCCGGCGTCGTGGGTGGAAGGGGGGGCCCCGGGGCCCCCCCCGACATCGCCGTACCCCCTCGGAGGCCGAACGATGGCTGGAGGAGGTTTCCAAGGCGGCCATGGCGCAGCAGCAAGGAGGGGGGGGCAGCGGGCCCCCCGCCCCCCCCAACCCCTTACCCTACGAGGGGCCCCCCCCGGGGTTTTCCTGCCCCCCCATATCCCGGGGGGGCTCTACCCCCCCCCCGCCGTGCCCGTGGTGGGCATCACCCCCTCCCAAATGGTGGCCAACATCTTTTGTGCCGCCGGACCTCCCCTTCCCCCTCCTAAAACCAACCCCCCCTTCCCCTCCCCCCCCCCACCGCCGCCGCTCTTGGGGCCCCCCCGCCCCCCCGGCCCCCCCGAAACTGCCCCGGACCCTTTCGAGGTGCAATGGGCGGCTTTGGGGGCCAAGCCCCCCCCCCCGCCTCCGGCCCCCAACCCCTTCGCCGGGGACCTCCAGAAAACCTTCGAGATCGAGCTGTGAGGGGGGGCCCCCCCTTTTCTGAATTGGGGGGGAGGGGGGGCGCTGAGGGGGTACCCCAATTCCCCCTGAGTTTTGGGGGGTCCCCAGTGCTCCCAGTTGCAGGGCTGGGGGGGGTCCCAGTACCCCTGTGCAAGGGCTGGGGGGGGGGGGGGTGTCCCCCCCCCTTGAGGTTGGGGGTCCCTGGGTGAGGTTGGGGGGGGGGTCCCCCCAATCCGCCTTGGGGGGCTGGGGGAGGGGCCTCTCAGGTGCCATCGGGACCCCCCCTCCCCCGTCCCTAGCGCCCTGGGGGGCCCCCCCCCAAATTCTCTTACTTTTTTTTTTTTTTTTTAACTTAAAACAAGCAGATTTTTGTATTTTTCTCTAATTTAATATAATATATATTAAAAAAATACCCACCCCCCCCCGGGGAGGGGGCCCCCCCCCCCCGCGACTCCTGCAGGCTCCTCGTGCGAGGCGTGCGGAGCCTGGTGCGAAGCCCCCGTGCCAGGTGTGCAGGGGGCTCTGGAAGTCGGCGTGCAAGGCGGGTGGGGGCCCCGGTGCCAAGCGTGCGAGGCCCTCGGTGTGAGGCATGTGGAGCCCTCGTGCAAGGTGTGCGGAGCCCTCGTGCAAGGCCCTCGTGCGAGGCGTGCAGGGCCCTCGTGCGAGCCGTACGGAGCCCTCGCATGAGGCATGTGGAGCCCTTGTGCAAGGCCCTCGTGCAAGGCCTGCAGAGCCCTCGTGCAAGGCCCTCACGTGAGGCGTGTGGAGCCCTCGTGCAAGGTGTACGGAGCCCTCGTGCGAGGCCCTCGTGTGAGGCTTGCAGAGCCCTGTGCAAGGCCCTCGCACAAGGCATGTGAAGCCCTCATGCAAGGCGTGCGGAGCCTCGTGCAAGGCCCTCGTGTGAGGCATGTGGAGCCTCGTGCAAGGCCCTCGCACAAGGCATGTGGAGCCCTCGTGCAAGGTGTGTGGAGCCCTTGTGCGAGGCCCTCGGGCCGGGTGTGCCGGGGTCTCTGCAAGTCGTCGTGCAAGGTGGGCAGGGGCCCCAGTGCCAAGCGTGCGAGGCCCTCGTGCGAGGCGTGTGTGGGGCCCTTGGTGCAAGGTGTATGGAGCCCTTGTGCAAGCCCTCGTGCGAGGCATGCAGAGCCTCGTGCAAGGCCCTCGTGCAGGGCCGTGTGGAGCCCTCGTGCAAGGCGTGCGGAGCCTTGTGCGAGGCCCCTCGTGTGAGGCGCGTGGAGCCTCGTGCAAGGCCCTCGTGTGAGGCATGTGGAGCCTCGTGCAAGGCCCTCGCACGTGGCATGGCGGGGCCCTCGTGCAAGGCGTGCGGAGCCTCGTGCGAGGCCCTCGGGCCGGGTGTGCCGGGGTCTCTGCAAGTCGTCGTGCAAGGGCCCCGGTGCCAAGCGTGCAGGGACCCTCGTGCAAGGGCCTCGTGTGAGGCGTACGGAGCCCTCGTGCGAGGCCGTCGTGCAAGCTTTTTTGTTTTTTTTTTTTTTTTTGCTTTCCTGCCGTTTTGGTGTCCGTCCCTCCCTTCCCCCCCCCCGTTTTTTTGTACCACGGAGCGGAGGCGGGGCCGGGGCGTCGCACGCGCGTGTGCGCAGCCCTGCACACCTATGGATATAAAGCCTATAGCCCTCGCTATATATATCTCTAGCTCTGCCGTTTCTCGCCTCGGCTTGCATAAGGAACTGGAGCACCGGCCGTTGCCATGGCAATCGGCGGGAACCCGGCCGCCTCTTAAAGGGGCCGCTGCTGCGGGAGGGGCCGCCCCCCCCCCCCCCCCCCCCCGGCCCTGCCTCAGTTTCCCCAGCTGCCCGTGTCCGTGCCTCCCCCCCCCCGTTACCTGAGGGGGGGGGGGTGTCTGGGGGGTCTTGGGGGATCTAGAGGGGGTTTGGGGGGCCTGGGGGGGCCTCGGGGGGGTCTGTGGAGATGTAGGGGGGGTCTGGGGGGGTTTTGGGGGGATCTATAGGGGGTTTGGGGGGTCTATGAGGGGATTGGGGGATCTAGGGGGGTCTTGGGGGGGTCTATGGGGAGGTAGGGGGGTCTGGGGGGGTTTGGGGGGACTGGGGGGGTCTGTGGGGATGTAGGGGGGTCTGGGGGGGTTTGGGGGGGTCTTGGGGGGGTTTTGGGGGGCCTTGGGGGGTCTATGGGGATGTAGGGGGGTCTGGGGGGGGTTTGGGGGGCCTTGGGGGGTTTTGGGGGGGCTTGGGGGGTCTATGGGGGTCTGTGGGGATCTAGAGGGGATCTGGGGGGGTCTATGGGGGTCTTGGGGGAGCTGGGGGGGTCTTGGGGGCTTATGGAGGTCTTGGGGGATCAATGGGGGTCTGGGGGGGGTCTATGGGGATCTGGGGGGGCCTAGGGGGGGTCTTGGGGGATCCGGGGGGGGTCTGGCGAGGTCTGGGGGGGGTCTCTGGGTGGGGGGGTCTCTGGGTGGGGGGTCCCCTCAGTGGGGGGCTCTTGGGGGGGGGGGGGGGCGCGGCGGGGGTCGCGGCCCCGGGACTCCATTTCCCAGCCTGCCAGGGCGCGGGGGCGGGATGGGGCCGCCCCCCCCCGCCCCCCCCTCCCCCACCCCCCCCCCCCCCCCCCCCAGCCGCCGCCGCCGCCACCGGCCCGGAGGATGAATGAGGCGCCCGGGCGCGGCACGGCCCCGGTGCGGCGGCGGCGGCGGCGGGGGGGGGGGCATGGCCACGGCCCTGCACGGCCCCGCGGAGAGCGTGAGTGCACCGGCACCGGCGGGGGGGGACACGGACACACACCGGGCACCGACCGGCACCGGGGGGGGGGGGGGGGAACCAGGCACCGGGTGGGCTCGTGGAGCCCCCCCCCCTTCAAAGCGTGGGGTGCGTGGGTCACGGGTGGGCCCCGGGAGGGGGGGTCACGGCCCTTCACGCCCCGGTTTCGGTTCACCCCCGCGGGAGGAGACCCCCCCCCCCCAAAAACACCGGGGCCATTGCAATTGAGGGGGGGGGGGGGGGGTGTGCAGGCGGCAAGGCCCCGCCCCCCGCAATGACTGACAGCCCCCCGCCCAATGGGAGCCGGCGGGGGGGCGGGGCGTGGCATGCCGGGAGATGTAGTCCCCCCCCGCCCTCCCCCGTGTACCCCCCCCCCGCCCGCCCGGTACCGGCGGGGACCGGGGGGCACCGAGACCGGGCGGGGCGGGGAGGGGACGGGGGGGGGGGCGGCACCGGGACCCTCCCCGGTGGGTGGGGGGTCCCGGGAGCGATCCGGAGCCGGACCCGGGGTGGGGGGGGGGGGGGTGGGGGGGTGGGGGGGTTTGGGGAAGGGGGGGGGGGGAGCGGAGGAAAACCGGGGCTGAACCCCGCCGCCCCCTCCCCGTGCCCGAGCGGCGGAGCGGCCCCGGCGGCGCAAAATGGCCACGGCGCTGCACAAGCCCCTCAAATGGTGAGTGCCCCCCCACCCCCCCCAGACACCCCCCACCCCCCCACCCCCCCCGCCCGGGGACCCCCCCGGTACCGGTCGGGAGGGATCCACCGGGAAGGGGGGTCCCCCGGCACCGGCGGGGATGGAGACCCCGGTACCGATGGGGACGGAGCCACCGGGGATGGAGGCTCCGGTACCGGTGGGGAGGAACCCACCGGGGATGGAGCACCCGGTACCGGTGGGGAGGGACCCACCGGGGATGGAGGCTCCGGTACTGGCATGGAGGGACCCACCGGGAAGGGACCTCTTGGCTCCGGTGGGGATGGAACCCCCGGTACCGGTGGGGAGGGACCCACCGGGAACGGAGCCCCCCCGGGTACCGGTGGGGATGGAACCCCCGGTACCGGTGGGGAGGGACCCACCGGGAACGGAGCCTCCGGTACCGGTGGGGAGGGATCCACCGGGAACGGAGTTCCCCGGGTACCGGTGAGGATGGAGCCCCCGGTACCGGCAGAGAGGGTCCCGGTCCCGGTCCCGGTCCCGGCGGCCGCCCCCGACCCCACTGTCCGTCCGGTGCTGGGGGCGGGGAG